>JAPMLY010000595.1:0-142500 GCA_026401115.1 Tetraselmis chui
TCGACAAGGTGCACCTCCCGCAAAAGGCAAGTTTATATAGCAACGTAGTACTTTAACCTTGTAGTCGGCGGTATCGCCAGTATAAATTGCGCTTTACAAAATCACCTCCACCCCACCTAAGTCAGCTGCTCGAGGACGACGGCCAGCCACCCACACCGACGCACTCGTCGTGTGTGGACAAGGTGCACACATGTCCAAGCAAAAGAAAGGGGGGGGGGGTCACTATCATGTGAATACGCATACACAGGGTGCACGACAGCCCTAGCTTACTTAAATATTTACATTTCCGTAGCGACTCAGCCGCCAGCGCAGCGCTCCACCTTAACTGGCCGTGGCCTCGACTTGTGCCCCACGCTAGGTGGAGGATACATAAAAGGTACTTTGAGACACCCCGGGGCTACAAGCCGAGGGGTCGGTGGGCATCAGACCGTCTCTCTAGAACCATTGTTAGGCACAAGTCCGGGTAGCGGTTCTTACCGCTGCTTGTCGTCATAGTCTTTCTTTCGTCTGCCGCGATGACGCCTAAAACTCGCTCGGCCGACTCCCCTCCTAATACGCCTCCTCATTCCCCTGACTCCATCTCTCATCATAGTTTGCTAGGTCATGCTCGTGACACGCTCGCGCTAGTCCTCGAGAAAATGGAGCTCATTAACGCTTGTCTAGACGCGCAAACGGCCAATGCTGCAGCTAATGTTAGCGACCCCCCTGTCGCACAACGCCGTCACGATGCGCACCTTGAACCCTCCCGCCACGACCTGCCCGTGGAATAGCTCCCACCACCTCCACCATACCCTCCCGCCGGATATGCCCTTCCAACCCTCGGACCTCTCTTCCCGGAGGCGCCGCCGCACCACGTCCCCACCTCCCGTGGCCACACACATCCGTACGGCCCGCCGCGTGTAGTGACTGGCCACTCTCCCTTTCTTGCTGAACCGCCTCCGCCCTTCCCTGGCTGGCATTCCCCTCATGCCCAGCGTGGTGGTCACACCACCCGTGGCGGCCGTCGCCCCACCATTGACCCGGTGGTCATCGGCCGCGCGGCCCATGACGCAACCGGTTTTGATAAGGACGCCCTCAACCGGTCCATGAAGATGTCGGTCCCTACCATGGGGCCAACCACGATCTTCAAGCAGTGGAAGAGGAACTTCTTGAATTTCTTCTCACTCAAGGCAGCGTACGTCATCCCCCCGCTGGCCATCCGCGAATCGGGCGTATGGCTGGATGAGCAGGCGCAACACTACGCCTACACACTACTGCTTAATGCAGCCAGCGCCAATAAGCGCGCTGACCGGGCAATGAAGTGAGTCTCCCAAGCACGTCCCGACTGCGCCACTACCGCGTGGGACACCCTTTGTGAACGCCTAGACAGCCGGTCCTTTGCTCGCTCCATGTCCTTGCTGGACAACCTCATGCTCACACAACGCCCTAGACAATCCCTCAATGACTATGTCCACTTCATGAGGCAGACGTTAGATGACTACAACGAGACATGTGTGATGATTGATGGCTCCGCGGCCATCCACCCCCACAACCTCGGTCTCCTCATGCTGCGTGGTACTTTCAGCGCCGGCCCCTTCGGTCAGGCTAAACAATATGTCATTGCGCCCGGTGACGCGCCGGAACAGCAGCCAGACCAGCTGCAATTGTTGACAAAGATTGTTTAGCAATTAGCAGCCCAGGTCGAAACTCTATCCGTCGCAACCGAATCAACAAAACACACTACTTCAGCCATCCCCACAGCCGACTCCGACAGCGCTGCGGGTGGACGACTCGAGCTCGACGCTCTACCAGCTGAAAGTAAAAACACCCCTCTAGAGTACATCGACCCTAGAGACTAGTCAGATTTTGCGTCCCGTACGTTCGCGGATTGCATACCCCCATCTGGCACAACAGTCCCGTGCCTGTGGAACCCTCGACACGACGAGGCCGACAATTCTTTTACGGACAACGCGAGAATTTCCTCCCGGGACGAGTATCGACACATGCTCTGCTATGGTGTATTTACGGCCGCCGTTAACGTGGCACTCGAAATTGCTATGGAAACGCTTCGCTCGGTCACCTCTACCCCCGACGAAACAACCTACGCCTACTCCCTCGTCGACGCAGCGCTACGTACTAATCAAGCAGTGGCCTCAGCGGGGGAAGCGCGACTCACCTACATCAGACGCTTCAAGGCCAAGAAGATTCTCACCGGAGAAGAACGCGTCGCGGAGCGTCTCGTCTACACACGTTGCTTCGACACAGTCGCCTCCGACCGTGGAGGCAACGTCGTCGACGGACTCCATTCAGCCCTAGAGGACAAACGACTCGAAGTCAGCATCACAGCAGCTGCAAAAGCGCAAGCAACTGCCCAGTTCAAGGCCGACAAGCCTAGACCAGACAGACCGGACATGCCGAACGACAAGCCGGACAAGCCGGACACAACCAAGGCCAAGCCTAAGGACCGCACGGGCGGCCGCCCCCTCCCCTCTACCGACAAGGCACACAAGAAGACCGAGGCCGACAAGGAGGAATGACGGGGTGACCCGCCGCGCCGATTCCTGCACACCAGATTCAAGCTACATGCGTCATCGCGTGCGGCGAAACTGGCAAGCCTGGAAAGATATCGGCGCGAGCGGACAAGTCTTACGGTGGATCCGGGAGGGCGTTACTATTCCCTTCCAAAACAACCGACCCCCACCCCCGTTCAACCAAGGCATCTCACTACTAGACGCTACCCCCGAGCATCTCACCTTTGTCGAGGCCTAGCTCGCGCGCTTCGTGGAGACGGGAGCCTGGGAACGCACTACATGCATCAAGTACGTATCCAGACTCTTCTTAGTCGCCAAGCCCGGCAACAATTTGTGGCGATTTATCGTCGACCTGCGACACCTGGACATCTTCTGCGTCAGAAAGCGACTACGGATGGAGTCTTTGCTAGGCGTACGTCATCTGACTCGAAAGGGCGACTACATGTTCTCGTTCGACCTTAAGGACGGGTTCTACGCGTTGGGCATCGTGCCAGAGCAGCGCGACTTCCTAACAGGAAACGTTCGCGGCCAACTGTACCGACTAGCTGGCCTCCCGATGGGTTGGTCGCTCAACCCTTACCACTTCTGCGCGTTTACGGACACATTCGTACGACACCTTCGACAACCAGACCCCGGTGGTTTTACGACACAGCTGGGAAAGCCTACACAACCCGACAGCGACAGACCGAGCAAGCGCTTCCTACGACACACGCGGTGGCGCGGAGCAAAAATCTTACCTTACGTGGACGACTTCCTCCTCTTCGCCGCCACTCGTGCGCTCGCTCTGGCGCTCCGGCAGCGCGTCGACCGCCTCCTCACCAGTCTCGGCCTTCTCCGCCACCCCTCCAAGGGTTTTTGGGAGCCGACGCAATACGGCCACCACATGGGCATCGACATCGACACAGCTACATGTTACTTCTTCGCCCCAGCGGAAAAGCTTCAGAAGCTCGCCAAACAAGCTCGACACCTACTGCCACGTGCAACAAGAAACTGCAGATGGCTACATGTCAAGGAACTACAGTCATTCGCGGGTCAGGCGCAGTACCTTTTTCTTGCGATTCCGGCGGCAAGATTCTTCCTCCGCGAACTACACTCCGTACTTGGCGACAAGTGGGGAGGCCGCGTCAGCCTCACCCCGCAGCTCAGTCGCGATCTACAGTGGTGGACACAAGTACCTAGCCACGCCAACGGCAAGAACATACACCGCCCGGTCGAGTCAGCGTGCATACACTGCGACAGTTCGGGATATGCTTGGGGAGCAGTACTGAGCGGCAGACTCGAAGCGCGCGGCTTCTGGGGAATAGTGGACGAAAATCAACACATTACCTGGAAGGAACTGAAGGCCGTCCGTCTGGCCGTCCTCAGCTTCTTGCCACACCTGGCTGGCCGCAACGTCCTCCTCCACGAAGACAACCAGGCGGTCTGCCACGTCCTGGCCGGCCTGACGTCCCGCTCCCCGGAAATGATTAACGAATTCAGCCGTTTGTGGTACCTGTTGGACACCAACAACATCCACATCATGCCCAAATACACCCGTTCTGCGGCAAACACGTGGGCAGACAAGCTCAGCCGCCACCTCAACAGCGACGACTGGCAACTCGACCCCTCTGTGTTCCACGAAATAGACACACAATTTGGCCCGCACACAATCGACCGGTTTGCGTCGGCTCTCAACACGCTACTGCCCCGCTACAACGCGAACTGGATAGGCCCATCGTGCGAAGCCGTGGACGCCCTTCACCTCGCCGATGCGGCATGGAAAGAAGAAAACAAGTGGTGCAACCCGCCATGGCCCCTGCTACCCGACCTCGCCCAAAAACTACAGCAGAGCGGCGCAGCAGCCACGGTGGTCGCCCCCCGTTGGCAAGGAAAAGCGTGGCATCAGGCCCTTACCGAATTGGCGTGCCACGAGACGGTCCTGCCGACCCGAGCTCACTTGTTCCGTCCCGGGCGGCGGCACGGACGCGGTACAGTCGGCAAGCCTCACTGGCCCGTCACTGTCTTCCGGATTCCCTCCCGGCCTGGTTTTACCTCCGCCGGGGCGCTGTTAGTGCTTCCCTGACCATGTTCAACACACGACACATCAGGCCAGCAGTCCAAGCGTACCCTACCCGACCAGCAAAGGTCCGCTACAAGGTGGAAGTGACAGGCTGCAACAACCCCTCGGCCGCCTCGATGCGCCCCTACATGCAACGCCTACTGGGCACTGACAGCCTTGGAGCTAAAACGCTCGACTTACTGACCGCCGCTTGGGCGAAAAGTACGTCCGACACGTACAACAGCGCAATCAAACCTTACTTCCAGTTCTGCGAGGAGCAAGGCCTACCGCCGCTAGCCGCAACAGCCGCTACCATGGCCCGCTACATCGCATGGATCGGGGAACGTGGCACCATTAAGGCTACTAGTCTACAGCCTTACCTTTCAGCCGTGAACAGGTTTTTCAAAGACCACGGCGCAGAACCAGTCGCACAAGGCGATTTGGTCGCCAAGTTCCGGCAAGGTCTCGCAGCGTCCCAAGTTTCCCTCCAGCCCAGCCGCACACGCCAGTACCTCCCAGCCCGGATTCTTGTATCATCGCTACGTCTGGCCAAGAACCTCCGCACACAGCTGGCAGACACGTGGACTCAGGCTCAACGGACCTCATTCTGTTGTTCAAAGCGTGTCTAGCGACGGTGCTCCTGGCCGCATTTTTTTGTCGCGGTGGAGCGGGAGTTGAGTGCCGGTCTGGAGACCTGTTGTGTACTCCAACCGGCGGAATCCTCTTGTACCACGGAACGAGAAAATGTCAACGAGGTACTTTCACGGAGCGAAACCTCCTATGTGAACTACCGGCTTCGACTCACCCGGACATCGCGGAACTATTACAGTACTTCGACGCTGCCCGTACCATGTTCTCCGCCGGGAAGATACCGGACAGACGATGGGCCATTAGTATACGGGAGCCTACGACAAAATGGACCGCGGACACCTTGACAGCTTGGCTACAACGAGTACTTCGTGCAGTCTACGAACAACTTCTGGACGGTTTCGCGTGGACTTCGCACTCCCTACGAAAGGGTGCAGCTACTGTTGCGTACATTATCGGTACCCCAATGCAGAAGATCAAGTTCTTCGGCGGTTGGGCGCGAGAGTCGGACGTAGTCCTCGACTACATCGACCCAACAGTGCTCCCGTGCCCGGGAGCTTGGCAACTCTTTGGGTGGATGACCCCTGGCGGGCCCCCACCCAACGTTACACGCCAGTCGGCGACAGATGGCATAAGTGAGCCCCAACACAGCTTAAATTGTCATATTAGTAATATAGAGGTTTGAATTACAGGGCTAAATTACGAAGTAACCGGCGTTACCTCCGTTACAAGCGTTACCTCCGACGCTACATCTCCCTAACGGTTCAAGCGCCCACGTGCGCACGGACAGTAAAATGTCCGCACACTATATAACACACAAGCAGCGATTGTGTGTCCACCTTCTGCGTTTTGCGAGAGCTATCGCTCACGCAAACCCACCCACCCGATTCCCTCTCACATTGCGTGTAGTGTGGCCCAAGGGCCACCATTTCCAAATTCTGTAAGTGATCCACATCTTTGGCATAAGTGAGCCCCAACACAGCTTAAATTATGAATTATTACCTTCCTTGCGCTCTGACAGTTATGTCCGTATGCAACATTTTGTTCGTCGATCTACTTCTCTTCCGTTTCGGCGTTTTCTGGGGGATGTGCGACGAGAATTCATGCAACGTCTTTCTGCTGCTCTTCATGGCACTCTGGGTTCTTATCTCCGCGACGCTTTTCAGGAGGGCAGTGCTGGTGCTGTGGCATGCCTTCCTGTTCCTCGGGCTTATAGGTTTTTTCCTCCTTTTTTTTTTTTTTTTTTTGCTTAGTGGCCTCCAGCCACTGCTTTTTCTTGTAAGATTTTTTTTTAATTCTTACCTTATGAACCTTATTGAGCGCTGACTCGGAACAAAACGTACTGCACGAATGCAACTTCGTAGCCCATAATGGACGGCTCTCATATTATATCGCTAGATCGCACGGTGTCTTGCATACTGCCAGCTATTCATAAAACGACCACCGCGTATTGCCGCACAAGTAATAGTCCAGCGTGGCAGGGGGTACAGGTTGGTATCATAATGTAAAAATGACCCATATGAGGTATTGGACCTTATGAGCCTTACCCTAAGGCTCGTAGTGATAGTGATGAGTGGTATAGAGGATGTCTGTGAGGCACATGACAATAACCTTATGAGCCTTACCGTAAGGCTCCTATAGTGATATTGATAAGTGGTATAGGATGTGATCTGTATTAGCAGCAGTCCGGCAATGATGGCGGATGCGCTGGCTGATTATGACAAACAGCGGTATCTTCAATTTACTACCGCTGTCATATCAATACAATGATACTCTCGTACGAATTGCGAGACAACTACCGCGGATAAATCGACATCGGTACTGCCACCTAGCTAGGTACGGGTACCGCTAATTCTGATATGTGGCAGAATAAACTATAAACGGTTTCTACTACACAGCCGACGTCGGAGGCCTGCGGGGCACAGATCGCGCTGTCCAGCCACGGCGTTCAGTATGCCAGCTTTTGTCGCGACCGAAGTCGTTTAACCGCTGCTTCCCTAAGCTACAATCCCACTTAGTGGTGGAAGGGTGTAGCGTGTCTGGGTCATGTTGGTTTGGATCTTCGTCGCTCTTGCGGCCATTCAACCTTGCGGCGCGGAGTAGGAGCGGGTGAGCGGGCAAGGTCGCTAGCAACAGCAACAGCAGCTTCACACGAGCGACAAGGTGCTAGAAACATATATATATTTTTGGCCCTCATTCTTGGCTGCGACTCTGGCTGCCTCGTCCACCATCGGCTCGCGGGTGGACCGGCCAGCTGAGTGCACGGGAGGAGCGTCTACTGCGGAAAGATACGTCGAAGCCGCGTTCGACAGGTTCGCGGACATGGACTGCGTGGACCCTCACGTCGAACTGCACTCAGCGGAAGAAGGCGGTCAAACATTTTCACGGGGCAGCAATTCCGCTAAAAGAAAGCCGGTGAGATGTCTTTTTCTCTTGTCGCTTCGATTATGCACCACGTGACGTACCACGAGGACCGACCTTGACGGTAGACTGAACATTATTCAACATTTTCAAAACAGAAAACATTTCGGTGCTAAGGATTATATCTATTTATTATTTATTTATTCGCATTCAATAAAAAGAGCTCAGACTGCATATTTATTACAAACAATGAAGAAGCTCGTTATTTAAATATATGCAAAATCTGAATTTCCTGTTCTACAACTATAAGGCACCTGTTCTACGGCTATGCTAACCCACCTGTTAACAACATTTGTCAACAATAAGCATTTTGTGATTTTCATTGTGTTGTGATTTTCATTGTGTTGTGACAACACAATCAAAAGACCTCACTTGCAAGCTATTATTTGCTGTTACAAGAACATGCTGATACTGCCGACGAGGAGACGGCGCGATGAACAACGCATAGTAGGGGAAGCCGCAACATCTTATCATCACTGTCATGCAAAATATTTCAGGGTCGGCCTCAGCGTAGCATGGTAGAGCCCAAGGAGTTCGCATGGGACTTCAACGCCGCGAAGACACAGGCTGGGGTTGATGTCAAAGCGCTACACGACTTTATTGGCGACTCAGCGAACGCATTCGCGTCTGCAACAACCAAAGACAAGTACATCCGATGGGTAAGATTTGGCCGCCAATTGATGTGCAAATGTTGCGTGTTGAGAGTAAGTGATTGACAAGCCGTGTGCGAAGGCGTGTAATGTGTGGAAGTAATGCCATGCTGAGTAATGTATGAGAACTTCATGATATCGCATGTGCTAACTCAAATTCAGATGATATCCTACGTTCAATAGTATCGAAGCACATATGGGGAGCCGACGCTGGCGGAGAGATCGGTCAAGGCCACTCTCAACTTGGAGGTCTCTCATCCACTGGCTGCTAAGGCCAACGGCAAGGAGCTCCCTGTACCGCTGGCTGTCGCCCCAAAGTTTGACTACAAGTACTTGGTCGAGTTTCGGGAGTACACGTTTGTCCCCTCAGAAACACACCCAAAGTGTCGGAAATCGGGGACGGTGCGCGCACCCATCGCACCCGATGAATGAGTTTCGCTATGAGCCTTGGACTTAGAAGTATATATGGCCAACCGTTTATGCAGTTTGATAGAATGTGCCTTACATTTGTATTGCAGTCGAATGTGAAGCACTCCAAAGCAGGGCCAGCAAAGATGTTGGAATGGATGCACCTCGCCTTGATGAAGCACTTGGGTGTTTGCGACCGCCTGCCCGAGGACGTCCTACCTGCGGTCCCCGATTTGAAGCGTGATCGCGAAGGTAATCAATTTCCTGTTGTTTGCTTAGGCCCCACGAACGATGTGTTCCTGAATGCGCAACGATATGTTGTATTTGAGTAAGTCTTATTGTTGCACAGTCAAAACGCTCTTCACCGCGGTCAACAACGAATTGAAAGCGCGACGCAGGGCTGTCATGGACGCGAGAGAGAACGATGCAATGCCGAATGTTGAGAAGGTGCGTTGAACTTATCGTGAATGCTGATTCGAAAACGAGACGAGATTCACATCAAAATATGGAAGAACAAAAAACCCGTCTTGTGAAAATAGATTTAGCGTAGCAATATCACAGGCCAACATTCACGATGGAAATAGGCAGAACCCATGCCCGCCTCAGAACCCATACCCGGGTTGAGATTTAGGCTGCCATGAACTCTGGGCGAATCACGAAGCAATTAGAGGTGGGAGGGGGGGGGGGGGAGGACATGACACAGTTGATTGAATTGAAACGCAAGCGTTGCCGCCTCCCTTTCGCCACCCAAATGTACTCACGCACCCCAAGGTTGTCGACTGTCAACAAGTGGTGCATGACGAGGTGAAGGCCCCGCACGAGACGGACATTTCGCCTACGTTGGAACAGGTATGTATGGGTTAGTATTTCACGTGCTTTATGTTGCGCATGTGGGCTACTTGCTTAATATGCAAACTACTGACGATCTTGTGCAGTTCCAGCCAGAGGTCGCCAGAACGATCACGTCATCCGTCGGACAAGTTCATATGGAACTGACCCAGATGAATACGCGCATGGCTGCGATGAACACGCGCATGACTGCGATGAACACGCGCATGACTGCGTTGAGCCAGGTGGGTACGAAAAGCTAAGGCGCAACTACACAACTAAATATTTGTGTGCTTGTTGATATGAAGACAAGATAGATGGCGTCAGGCTTCGCAATACAAAAAACTTGTGCTCGATTATGATATGCGGCTGATGCGCTCGCAGGATGTCGGTACTCTACTCGCGGAGGTACGCCATCGCGAACGCGTGGATGCTTGGACCATAGCAGCGGCGCAACTCGGAAAGCAGGCAGCCCAGGCAGCTCATCCGCTAAACCCTGTTCCCCAACGCCAACGTGGGGAGCTACAACTTCAACAATTGAGCAGGATGATTGGCGGCGGTGTGTCCGCCCCGTCGACTAGCGGTGTGCCTGCCGCGGACGGAGCCAGTGCTTTGCCGGCCTCTTCTGTGCTTCAGGAGGACGACGGGCATGATGTCGTTACATTTCTGCGGTCCTTGAAGGACATTTATACCGTTGATGATCTGTGGTTGGCGTACACCACTGGAAGTGCGCCTGGCCTCGGCTTGAGTTCAATCCGCGATTCCTGGCGAGACATGGAAAGCAAGTTCAAAGAGTCGGGCCAAAGGAGAGGCAGAGGAAGGAAGCTGTGGTTGGGCGATTCAGGTATAACCGCTACCTACACGAAGTGGAGAACCGGGGAGGGAAAGGACGTGATGTATAACCGCAAGGACATTATCCAACATGTGGAGGAGATGATTCTGGGCGGCCAAGCAGCACACGACGCAGTCGCTGAGGTGCAAGCGATTGTGACAGCACGTTGGGACGGAAGTCTGTATAAGTACAACACCCACTTGAAGGGCCCAAGAAAGAAGAAACAAAGGAAGCAGTAAGTGGGGGCTTGCGATGTGGCGTCGTAAGAGGCGTTTAGACATGATAGTCTTCAAGTGTGCGCATGCATATCACGAAATGTAAATAGCTACTATGTGTGATGATTGTGCCATGCTAATACTACATATGCGTACCCATACACACACTGCATGGAACCATACCAACAGCGCACGTAGAGGTCACTGGCATGATGTGTGCTGAAACCACCGATTATGCATAATCTCATGAGTAAAGGCCTCGCGTATTAGTTTGCTTTCACATTATCTTAGTATTACATGGCCAAAGGTTGAAACTGATACTTGCCACCCAGATTTCCTTTCTTGTCTTTATTAACCATGCAATGCCCGTATTATGACCACCTCATCGGTCAGTTCACTCTCAGCCTTCCCAACAAGTGGGCTGTCGTATCAGGTCCAGCCTGATTACATGGCGCAGTGCGTAGAAACCAAAATAATTCTATCCACTTATTATTTATCTCTTTTTTGCTTGTCCGTGATCATGTTGTTCTTCTTGTAATCCTTTCATACTTATTTATCTCTCCCGGGCCGGGGGGTATCTCGGAGAGGGGGATAAATAATATCTTACAAAAAATATTTACCGCCTTGTAACGGAAAGTATAGATAAGGTACCGGAACAAGCAGTACAGGTACAGGTACGGGTAGCATATATTGAGAATTTTGCAGGAAAGTGGATTACAACAAGAACAACATGAACACGGACCGGGAAAAGGGAGGGGGACGAAAAGGACAAGCAAGAGTGACAAGTCAGTCGCTGAAGCCGTTCAGCCATCTTGCAACTGCTAGCTCAACACCAGCCACCACACAACTCAAGCACGCCAATCTACATTAAAAACACTGGAAATATCACAATGGTCGCCGCAAGCTTGGCGCCAGCTCTCTTCAGCAGCCGGTTGTCCGCACAGTCTACTAGTTGCCGCACCAGCGATAGCACTTGGTTGAACGCGACCCGGGAGAGGCTGCCCCGCCGACTTCCGCGCCAAGCGAGAAAGCCAGCTAGAAGCGGGGCAGTATTCTCGAGTAAGAAAGTGGCGCAACGTCACTGGAGTTCCACTGTGACGCGATGCAAAGCTGCACAGGATCAGGGCGTGGTTACTCCGCCGGGCGGCGGAAAGGTGGGCGCTCCTTCGCAGATTATATACACTGATTCTGCGACATAGCTCGTGGACCTGATTTACCGACAGATTGTGCGAAATTTGAGCTCATTCACCCCTACCTCCCCCGTTTCTTACCCAAACTCCTTTGTCTGTAGCCTATTCTGCAGGATCTCCAGCTTCAAGTGGCGACAAGCACTTACGAATTCAGGTGTGTATTGTGTCACGGGCGCCACCTGCTGAACCGGGTTCCAGTTCCCAGTACCGATATTATGAGCAGTAAGGGGCGATTCTTAGCGCTATATCTGTCTTCGCTACTTTTTAATTTCAAGTATATTTGAGTTTTAGACAAACGGAGATAAAGTAACGGTTACATATCCAGGGGGCCAGTCTCATATCCCGGGGGCGCAAAAAAAAAAAAAAAAAAAAAAAACGGTTACATATTATTTTTTCGAGAAAAACCAAAATAAGAAAAGCTCTGCACGTCAGTGAAAAGGCAAAATCGCAAATGTTAGCATAATTTGAATCAGCGATACGAAAAATAAACAAGAAAACGACGCTGCCATTCAGAGTTGTGATGATGAATTTGCGACAATTGTAAACAATCTGGGCGCCCTCCTTTCCCCTCTCGTGCCCTACTCCCTTATTCCCGCACCAAGAATGTAGTTTATGTCTGTCAGGTCTAGAACAGTGTTTAATATGCTCTGCTGATTACATGAATATTTTTTCAACGACTAGGTGTAATCTCTTTAGCTTTCGAGGATAAGTAACAGAGAATGAAAGAGCTGGTGGTGTTGCAGCCGCCTGCCTACCAACCTCATCTCAGACATTAGAGATATTTATAATAATAAGAGCCGATTGGGGCAATGTACTTCATAAACAATTTATTTTATTACTGACAAGCAATGGCTGCCTTGATGGAAATGTGAAATCGATTACTCATTTTACTCAAACACTTTAAATCCCATAATATCGGAATTAACGAATGCCATAAATCTGATTATTGCGACCATAGCGCCGAGGTATGCATTTTTTTTTCCTTGGACGACACCAACGCTGCCCATACCAGTGGTCTGACGGGGCAAATGGGTGTCCAGGGCGGCGGGCTTTCTGCGCGCACACGCATTCAACTCTAGCTTTGCCGAGGAGCGTTCCGAGTTTGTGAGGCGCTCGTATCAGCGGATGCGCGGCGACATGGAGTGGAATGCGGTCGAGGGGAAGGTGATGGGTACGGAAGTGAGCTACAAAGGCGTTCGAGTTACGTGTCTCATCGCGACGCTGCCGTGCAACGGCTCGGGCTCGTCGGGGCTCGAGGCCAACTTGCGCGCGGAGCTAGATCCCACGTGCTTGCTGCCAATGGACGAGAGCCACGCTTACCCTAGGATGGTTGTCGCGAGCCTCGACATCAATCAGGTCCGAGATCTCGCCGTCAACGCGCCGAGATCTACCCTAAAGGAGAACTCCCTTTTCCTTATTAATAACTCAAAGTTCTTAATATGAAAACTCAAAACATGTGCACAACCTATTTACTATGCTCGCTACTAAAGCATCAACACAAACGTCAATATTACTATGACAGAATCTAGGGAAGCTCTCACCGTCGTAGCCTTCTATTTTATACATTCTCCGGGGTCTCTCTGCACTTCTTGTCCCCGTTTTCAATGAATGGCTTTAATAGTATTTGCGCTGTCTCGTATGTTCATCATTTACATTTGCGTTTTGATGACACCAATTAGGGTGGCGCTGTCAGCGACAGACTGTCCGCATCACTTTTCTCAATTCAATCAGTGAATAATATACCACTACCATTACTTTATGTAATCCAGCCATCCAACAACAGGTAGTCAGTGCAAATCGCCGTCAAAGACAAATAGCATGCCCCCCCTTCCATTACTTGACTTCATTGTGTATTATCCATTTAAACCTGTTTCGTATGTGAGTAATCCTTTGTCAATTACTAAGGTCTTTTGTGATTTTGCATTACATGCTACCGAATTTATACATTAGGCACGCCGTATGTGTTATTGTCGGGCTCGTTTGTTGTGTCCGTCATTGCCCAATTGTCCTAGAAAATATTCACTTGTCTTGTTTTATTCGTCAGCGTCCTACAAACCAACTTCGGTATGGGTGCCAAGAAAGACTGCGCTGATAAAATGTTTGACATCAAACCGCGCCACTAAATAGTCGCAAATCGCAACCGGTGTCGTCTTTACGGCATTAGTTTATATCATTCAGGAATGAGAATCAAACAGGTTTTCGATTCCTTACTGTTGATTGACGATTTGTCGACGCCTTTCCATCTCTGTTGCGCGCGCTCTGTTGCCTTCCTCGTGGCGGAAATGTTTATCTAAAAATCAAATCATCCGTAGTTTTATAGAATTAGCTCGGTCAATCGTTAGATTGTATTTTATATTCGCGGTTGTTTATAATTAATTATAGCCTATACGATACAGGTATGGTACTGAATATTTTTTCTGAAATCCCGGTCGCCTGGTTTCGGTCTCCAGGGGGCGCGGCTACCAGCCGAGGAGCTCGCCGGGAATCGACCCGGAAGGGACGACAACCGGGGCGACCCGGCGACCTGTCGCGCGTATCTTTCGAACGTCTGCACCGCCGCGCCTACACGTCGAATGGGTGTCGCGGCCTCGCTCGTGGAGGCGGCCTGCAGCTTGGCGGTGCAACAGGGCGTCACGGACTGCTACGTGCACGTGGCGGAGGACAACCCGGGGGCGGAGCAGCTCTACCGACAGGTGACCGTCCCTCTTTTGGCATCAAACGCTCTCTCGACTGCTGCATCGTTCGAACTTATAATGTGTCGGAACACAGTAGATAACAAAGCAGAAAATACCCCCCCCCCCCCCCCCCCCCCCCCGAATAGTGGATTCTCGGTTTTTTTTTTTCTGCCCTGCCTTTATCCGCGAAAGATGGCTTTTGGTTTGATTTTGTGTGCGCCCACTTACTTCATAAATAACATCTGCCGCGTTTAGTGCATAGGAACCGTCAGCATTTGCAAGGTTCATCTTGCGCTGTCTTGTAACATTTTGACAGGAAAGGTTGAAAACGAAATGCAGCTGATGGACGTGAAACATAGCGTAGTAAGGTGATAGTGTTCGGCTCAAAAGAAGAATATTATGTAGTCCAAAAGCACATTATCTAACCTAAAGAAAACCATATCACCCCTTAATACCAAATCATTTACACAAGTCGCATCAGACTGGCCGCCAAAATTCAAAGCGCAGACATGAAAATATAGAAGAGTAAAATAGAGAACCTACAGATACACTTTGTGCCAAGGAAAGAACCCACACCCGTGGTGACGTTACTCGGGCTTCCTAACCTAAGTACGGTTACAGTGGGTAGGCCTGATTATAAAATATTGTGTCCGTACATTAAAAAGGTGTCCGTTAGGTTACTATCAGATTTCTTGTTGTGTCCGCTGACTGGACGCACTGACAATCTAGTGAAGGGTCGGATCATCCTTGCGATACGTGTGTGCGTGTGTGTGTGTGTGTGTGTGTGTGTGTGTGTGTGTGTGTAAATGTGTGTGTTTATGAGTGTGTGTGTGCGTGTGTGAATGTGGGGCTTAGGGGGGTTGGTATTGGTTCTCTTGAGGAGGTTTGTCTTGTTAATGCGCGTGAGAAGGTTTGTGTTGCTCGCCTGCCCCTCCATTTGGTTGCCAGGTTTGCGGTTTCAGCCTCGAAGCTGAGGAGACGGCCAGCTTTGCCAAGATCCGCAACCGCCCACGGCGCCTGCTACTCCACCGCTCCCTATAGCGACACACCTCCCTTACCTTCAACCAACCCCCCATTCCCTGCCAGCCCGTACTCACCCACGCGGACTGGCACACATCTGAGTCCCTGCGTCTGAAGCTGTTGTCCATCTTCCTCGCCTCGCCTGCACACTTCTGTTACATGCTGTGTATGAGGCATACTTGTCGCCATCTAAGCCTCGCAAAAATGTGAGTTTAATTGGACCTCCCCTTTCCGTCGGTGCCAAGAAGGGGTGGAACAGAAATGGTATATTCTGAAAGTCTCAAGAAGCGGACGAGTCAAAGCAGGTGGCGACACAAACCCTCCCATCAGCGTTCTTGCATATGTTGATCCTTCCGTCATACCCTACTGTCCATGCACATACCTGGTATTGAGACCCCAACAGTGTCAAAGCATCGTGGCAAATGACTTTCCCTTTACCAGCTTTAGTCAGCGTGTGAGGAGAGGAGACAGTGCAGAGGGTTAAATAATGAGTTGGTTACATCAGCCCTTTGCTGATTGTACATTCGCCTCTAATGATACACAGCGCATGGAAAGGGATCCATGCAACATTCCCGTCCAGTTGGTGGGGAGACGGGGGCGTACGGGAGACTACAAGAAGTACTGACACTCCATTGTTTGCTGTTTCTATGATAATTGTAACTTTTCATATGTATATATTTTGCGCTCTTTTTTGTTTGTGTGTGGGGAGATAAAGGAGGGGCAGAGTAGCGTCCTGAGCTCACAGCGGCAGCAGCTCTTCGATGGACACGTCAAAGATGACCATAATCTTGCGCAGCAGCAGCGCGGCGATGGCCACCGACAGCGCACCCGCCAGCCAAGTGAGCCCTTTGTCTTCCACGCTCATCTCGGCGCTCTCATGCCGCGCAGCCAGCGCGGGAGGGAAGTACGGCTGCACCGGCGGAGTCGCAACAGCCGCAGCGGTCAGTGGACGCACCGCACGGTGGCGAGGAGCAGGCATGGGATGGTGCAGGGCTGCTGCCGGTGGGCTCGGAGACGGCACTGGTGAAGCAACCGCCGGCTCTGTCACTGCTGCTGCTGGGGGAAGGGGCGACTGCGTGGCAGTGGGTGACACGGGCGAAGGTTGTGCTGGTGAGAGTGGGGCCGCCTGCTGCTCCAAATTCCCCTCCTCTGCTGCATGTGTCTCCTCCTTAGGCGGTACTGAGGCCACTGCTGCTGTTACTTCCGCCACAACAGCCTGTGCCTCCTCTGCGTTACCAGTAGCTGCCTCGACGACATCCGCAGGCTCTGCCACCCCCGCAACAGCCTGCACGTCCGCCACCTGCTCCACCACGCCGCCCGTCTCTGCGCCTCGCGTCGCGCCCACGCTTTCGTTCTTTCCTGCCTCCGCCGAGTCCATCGCCAGCATTGCGCAGTGCATCTCCTGACTGAGCGCCCGACGCTCTGCGCTCCCGAACTCTGGTACAAACTCCCGAGACTCCCGTGCCAGCTTTCGCCGCTCCTCAGCGCTGAAATCCTGTGCCCCCACATGTGTAACAGCCACACACACACACACACACACACACACACACACATATAAGTCATGTTTTCCATATCACAGACCATATGACAAAATATGAAGACTAGCGTGTATGTGTGTATGAGTGTGCGCCCTATCTGAGCCTCTCAAGAGTATGTGAGTGAAAATCCACGCGTGTGCTCAGTGTATTATGCGAAAAGCTTAGAGTTTAAAGAGATTCCAAAAAAGAGGATAATAATTGGGCGAGGCAGGAATGGCCAGAAGGAAGGGGAGGCTGACGAGAGGGGAAGGGAAGGAAGGAAAGGGTGGAGGGGAGCATACCAAGGAGCCAATGGCGCCGTTGCCCGGTGTTGGCATAAAAGCGGTGAGCGCCACGAGAGCCGTGCGGACGCTCCACGACGGCTGCCAGTGCTCGGGGTGGTGCGAGGAGATGGAGAGGCAGATCTTGGTGCTGGTTTGGAAACGGCCGTTGGGGGTGAGCATCATGAAGGAGGGCGGCTTCATGGGGTACTCCGGCGGTAGGATGATGCGGCCGTGGTAGACTCCACCCTGCAGGAGAATGGGGAAAAAACAGCGTCGAGGGAGTGGGTTCGTCAGGACGGGCTTGACTCGTCGAAAGGGTGGAGACGACGACTCGACAAGGTGGAGCGGTTGAAAGCGGACGAATAAAAGTTCGTCCGACACTCGGACATGACCGCGGGGGGGGGGGAGGGGGGGGGGGGGGGGGGGGGGGGCGAGCTGTAGCGACGTCCGCACCGCACCTCAAAGTCCGTGCCAGACGGCCCACGTACGACAAAGTGCCATTCGAAGAGGTTATCCTGCATTTATCAAAAGACCGGTTGGACTATCAAACCCAGTGCATGAGAATTCTGGGAGAGTTCGGGGAGTTCTCGAACGTCGTCGGGCAGGTAAGTCCGGACATAGATGCCAGCAGGGGGAAATTATACTGCAAGGTCACCTCCAGAACCTTCGCAGCGTACTCCGTGTTTCCCTCTTTCTCCAGCTCCTTAACTTCCTGCGTAAGACAAAGAAGCAAATATTATTGACTCAGGAGCTCTGCAGGAGCCCACACCTCAAACAAGCGGTAGCTCGGCAAAAGTCGTTAACTAGCCCAGTCGGAAACTTTGAGCCGTGCTTCGGTAACTATCGAACAGGCATCCACCTGCAGGATGCGCTTCACCGCGGGATTCCTCAGGTTGTAGCTCCCACAAGCCATAGCTAAGACGAAGGATAGCTGTACAAGATGCAAACGCGTTGCCTCGGGCCCGCCCGTAGACTCGACACAGCTTGTTGGCGCTTCGTTGCTGCTTTCCTGAACGGTGCTGCCGCGTGTGCACGTCGTCGCTGGGCAACACGACAGGGCGCGCGACACCAGCATCCCATATATATATCGGCGCGAGCGTAAATAATATATAATTGTACAAGTACTTGTGACAACTACCTCAATGGAGAATAATGATGAAGTGAATAATATTAGTTGCTTACAAAGCAGACAGTGGAAGAATCCACCAGCAGAGAGAGGAATAAGAAAGCAGTACCAAAGCCCGCGGAGCAGGGAGGCAGGCAACAGCAGCTGCACCAGCCTCCTGCACCACATCACGAAAATATGAGCCCAGCGTGCCATAAGGAACCACGGAAATACGCTACATGAACTCACGTCGCACGTCCGTAAGGGCAGCGACGGAAGGGGACCGTCGAACAAACTCCTTCATGTGGGCAGAAGTCTAGACCACAATGAGTGGGAGTCTGCTGCCCCTAAGCTTGTGAAACGTCGAACACCCACCCAAAAGGTCATTCCGTCGACTAACTCAGCCGCCATAGGAGCCAATCGACCCCAATCTTCGAGGGTAAAGGGGGAGTAGTCATGAACAAAATGAACGGCGTACGTATGAACGTGCCAAGCGAAACCAACGTGCGGGTGTCGGTATCGAGCTTAGCATGTTGAAGTCCCAACGCTACCCTGTCAAGGAGCGATTGCAGAGCCACACATCCGGAATACTTGAGGTCGTGGGCACACTAGTGACAATAACATCCACAACCGAGTGCGTATGCGGAGCCACAAATCCAACCACACAACACCCTCACTACGGCGATCCCGACATGCGCAAGGTCAAATACGGCGAACCTCCAAGCGCAAGTCCCGGCCTTTAATCTCTTCCACATTAGCCATGACCTTCTCCAGAGCATGATCTAAGCGATCATGGAGCCGGACAACGTACTTCGAACAAGGGCAATAACGGGGGATGTACATGGCCCATGAGCATACATGAAGATCGGCGTCCGCTCGCCATACATGTTAGCAGACAAGCGGCCGTCGAGGAAAAGCCACTGCAACGAATATCACGCGGGGACTCATTTCATCGTAGATATATCTATACATGGGACACATGGCCCTCCATGAGTGAGATCGAGCACCCGGTGTGCCGCCATCATAAAGCAACCGGAGGGGACGCGAATGCTAGCTAGAATCATTCGAATCAAAGAAAATAGCCAATGCCGCACGCAGAGTTTCCGAAACTACGCGCATGCAATCCGGGGTGAAGAGCCACAAAGGCCATGTGATCGAGGAGATCACGAACCTTATGATTGCGCGAACTGCCGAGCTGAAGCTTTTCCTTCTTGTCACTCGAGCGGATAAGAGCACCGGGAGACGATATTGTTCGTAGTCAATTCACGAGCGGGACCAAGCAGCGCAACCTAAGAGGCGACATGGGAGGGGGCAAGCTCAACATCATGACCCACATAATCCGCAAAATCTAAGTCGTGTGTAGTGGCAAAAGCCGCAAGATAAGCATCCGAAAACCCGCCCGTCCGGGACATAGTGGTATATTATGACGTGCGCGAACATGCAACTTTACCGCTTTAGGCAGCGAGGAGGCACATGTCGCATGTTAGTATCAACACATCATGCTCGTAGTCGTTGAGTAGGTACGACTTCGTCCTCTCATGCATGATTACACAATCAATGTGACGCGCATCTCACGCAGTCTACCGGGGAAAAATGGCAAATGCATCGTTAGGTGCTAGATGAAAAAGTGTTGTTTGACTTATTTGTCATGACCCACCTTTTGTTGGCACTACTATCACAAGAAATCATGTCACTGCTATCACAATAAATGATGGGTTATTGTACCGGTAACGTGGTACATGTATGCGCTACCCGTAAGACTTGCGTCCGCGATTTCTCACTTGCCCTCCCCCTTTTCAGCATGTTGAACTGCCAGAACCACCACCAACACGAGAACACTAGTGCCTTTTCACCATTTTGTTTTGTATCGGTAGTACTAGTATTGCTATATTCAACGTTGAGCTTAAGTTCTAAAAGCATCGATAACATTCAATCATCATCCGTGCTCCAAATGCAATGCTGGGCAAGGTTAGAGCAAAGTTACGTAAGATTGTTCCGATTATATGTGTTATTGTGTTAGGTGCCGAAGTTTGGCCGAGATTAAGGGGGGTGAGGAGACATTATATTTTTTGTATTTCAACCATGCATGCGTACTTACGAAGTACATGACTGATGATTGAGGGGTTATGGTACATGGATTGGGGTTACCATATACCATGGCATCAAGGCCTACTGCGAGGAGAGGTTGAAGAGTTTCGATAGGGATACAACCTTGCGTGCTAGGACGAAGCACAGTCAGCAGCATTATGTAGTGACCGTGAGCACCTCATCAACCTCACAACACTTTCAATGTCTACATGTAGGGGTGGCTAGGGGCAACGTTTGGATGGATTTCTATGACGGCGCGTGTAGTATGGTATGACTCCAAAATATTCATCACCCTTGTCAATTGTACGCTTGCATATGGCACATTAAACCCTTTTGCACGCAAATACACATTGCTTCAAAGTAGTAGCAGTGGCCATTTATAACAGCCATCACTCGGATAGTACTAATTGAGTACTAGAAGAACATGTAGTATATGCTTTCTATGATGTGCTCAAGGTTCCAAGAAGTGCCCCCCCCCCTTCTGCAATCTATGCTTGCATATGCAATACTACTCCCTTTTGCACGGAACTATGATGTGCTTCGGTAATAAAGAATGTGGCCGCGACCTTTTTTCACAACTAGCAAGCATGACCATCATATTTAAGTACTAATAGATCCATACTAATAAGGTTTAGGGGGAGAGACCTAAGGCAATACATATAATCGGAAGGAAGCACTCATCACTTACCAATGTCCAATTCACACACAAACAGAAATTCATGTCGGGAGTACATAACACCCGCCTCCTCTCACACAACCCCACCCTGCGCTGCCCCGTGTGTGGTCAATTCACCCGCAACGGCCACATGGCCGGTAACTGCCCCTCTATGTCCGGCCTTAGACATGACCGCCACAACAACGCGTTACAACTCCTCCTCTCCCTCATGGAATGCCGCAACGGAGGCCGGTGGGACACCATCACCGCTAGCTTTGGTAACAAGACCATAAAATCCTTCACGTACCCCACACTCATACCACACCCCCCTTTACTTACCCCCTCACTGTTAAAGTTGGGAACGCATAGTTACATTGAGGTCGTGTCGGCCCCAATGGGGGCCGGCTGTGGTGACTAGAGAAGTGAGAGGAGAGAGATGGCGGCCGGCGAAGGCACCGGCAGGGCCGGCCGACCGCCATTAATAGGGAATAGAGTACCGCTAATAGCATAACACTAAGTACTAGGATGACAAATAGCTACCTTGTACATAGGTACTAGGCAACGGGATGCTAGTGCTAACACTCACCCCATCCACATGCCCAACCGTCTAGCCACTGCTGACGAAGGCCCATCGCCCGACTACCTCGCCTCTTGACCTGCCATCCTACCTGAAAATATACCCCCCTAGCGCTGAGACCCCCCGCTCACAAACCCGACTTCATCATGCTCCTCGAGCCTAGATTCGTTGGACATACGAACGGCCGACGACGTTGCTCTTCGATTAAAAAGATTCAAATAGGGGAATGGAAATACTGCACCGACCACAACCTCTCCCACACCCCACAACTGATTCGCGGAGAGTGCACCCCCCTAGCCAATGCCATTCGACGACACTGGCCATGTACCGTTGTCGACATTCTCACCGTAGTCATGAGCCGCACATGTAACCCTCACACATCAACGATTACCAATCTCACATGCTCCCATCTCACCATTTGCACTTACCCTCGTCTCGAAAACAATAATCGACACCACACGCATCCTTTCACAACTCCACTTGTACACTGTTCAATGGATGCACCACCTCCTACTAGTCCACCGCACCAAATCACATACGGCTACACGCCGCACCTCCACTTACCACTCATGCACTTACTCTTTGCCGACAACAACCGCCCTCAGTCGGGGGGGGGGGGGGGGGGGGGGGGTAAAAACCTTCAAATCACTATAGAGAGGCTGGATTTCCGCCTTTCACGGTCTAGCCCTAACTTATAAGTTTCGTAAATGGAATGGCTTGGAGGGCCCAGAGATTGCAACCGGTTTCAACCGGTACATGCTGTAAACAATTTCAGTTTCAATTTCAATTAATCGGAAAAGTCTTTTGAGACCCTTTCAACAAGTCACTGCGCAGCCCCACACATACCATTCACTCTACCGTGAAGACATCGTCTTTACGTCCAGTTGCAACATCTCCCCACACTCATGGCACGGCATCAACATCGCTAACCCGGAATATGACCACAAGTGCATGCGATGTGGCATGGAACACGCCATCGCCAATGCCCACTCCACCTCGTCCACCTCCATTCCCGAGTGCCACAGCCCTCATCTTCCCCCGTTGGGAACACACACACCACAGAGCCACTCTAAATACATCGAATCCTCGTGCACACACACACACACACACACACACACACACACACACACACACACACACACACACACACACACACACACACACACACACACACACCATTTATACACCCTCCCCAGCAACGCAGCTATATTTTCTCCCCGGACTTATACACCGGCACCCCCATCCCCACACCCTTCGGCACACGTTGGTTAGTCGACTTTTGCCTCGTAGGTTACCCCCTTACCATGGCGATCACGCCCTCCCACGCAGCACTCACAGCCCTTCACAACACACTTGAATCAACATATGACACATACCGTTCCTTCCATCCCTCACCATGCCAACCCCACAACAATTCGAGTAATACACCACACTCAGCCGGCACATATTACCTCCCACCCAACCGCCCTCACCCCTTGACATATCCCCGCCCTGAACGGGCGATAATGACGTGCAACCCCACAAAAGGTGTTCGCGCTTGGAATTGGCATGACTTGGTATACACCGGCTCCAAGAAAGACGGCTCCTCTCCACTTGGAGCGGCAGTCACCCATCCGGCCACGGACACTAGAGTCGAAATCTTGGTACCCTCCACCCTACTCTTGCACACCATTAACCGTGCGGAACGATGCCGGGCTCTAAATTAGGCACGCACACCTCTTAATCGATAGCGCATGCTCACTCCGACCCATTCAAGGCTACATTCACTGCCCAACCGCCCATCACCCTCACATCCACCGCGATACACTCGAATCAATCGAAAACACTATAAAACGCTCGATGCGCTTCCAATATCCGTACACACCTCAGCAAAATCAAAGCCCATAACATATCCCTAGGTAACGACCTCGTAGACGCGCTAGCTAACCGGGTCGCAGACGGTTACTCACCTCACACACCTTACACTAAAGGCTCGAAGATGACTGTCGGCACATGGACATGGCCATACACACAAATCAACCCGCCACAAGGTGACCCAACACCATTCCGCTAGACCAATGTGGCAGTTTGCCTTTTGTGAGCTAACAACAAACATAATTATTCAATGTTTTACTTGTTGCTGCTGTCGATGCAGGTGGAAGTGCACATGGAGGGAGAGATGATAAAATGTTTGATTGTTCATTGTTTAATGTTAGATTGTAATGGAACATAGGAATTGTTTAAAATGTTGTGTAACCTCCCTCTACTGCACTGGGCATAAATAGTTTTCACCAAGCTAGCTTGCACGTGCTCTCGCTTGGTGCTCGTGCCATGTAATAGGGCTATGTAACGGTTGCCAACACACTAGCGACGCGACTCGTCAGCATTGGAAATCTCATCCAACGCGTCGTCTAGCTAGATAGCTTAACTGTGCGTACAATTACGTACCGGGAGGTACAAGCAGTCAAGTACGCATCAGTACCCTCGCTCATTGCGGCAGCGACGTACCCACGATGTACGCCCTTTCGATGGAAAAGCACGAATTGGATTTAGTAACGAGTACATGTACAATGTCCTACAATGTACTGCTGCATGATTGTACTCGTCACACCAACCTCAAATCCGATGCCCAAAAATGCAGCATCAAGCACACCCACACTCCACTCGCCCACACCACTAAACACGGCGTCCTCCTCGCTCGTTGCGCTGCCGACATGGCGCAGTTCTCATTGCACGAAAACACACCTCACTCACTAATATCCAATTCACACACAAGGAAGAATTCATGCGGGGCGTACACAACACCTGCCTCCTCACATGTAACCCCTCCTTACGTTGCCCCAAGTCCGGTCAATTCACCAGCAACGGTTAAATGGCAAGCAATTGTCCCTTGATGTTGGGCCTTCGTCATGGCCGACACAATAGTGCCCTCCAACTCCTCCTCTCCTTATTACTTGACCGCAATAACCGCGGCCGATTGCAGACTATCACCGCTAGCTTAGGTAATGAACTCATCAAAACCTTCGACTCCCCCCTCTTCTCATCGCGACCCCCCTCGATTGTCATCCACCCCCCCCTCCCATGTTGGTATGCCCATACGTATGGTAGACGGTGATGAAAGCGACTCTATCAACTCCGTCCCTCACATCTTGTCCCGCTTTCCTCCGTGAGGACCTCCTCCCCTCCTCACTCCGCCCCCCCGCTCACAAACCCGACTTCATCTGCTTACAAGACCCCAAATTCGTTGGACACTCTTACGCTCGCCGCCGCTACTCCTCGATTGAAAAGTTCAAATCAGGAAGGGGAGTACCGCACATACCACAACCTCTCGCACACCGCACAACTCATCCGCAGCTAATTCACCCCCTCTCAAACGCCCTCAACAATGGCATGATAATGGGATTGACATCCTCCGCATCGTCTCGAGTCGAAATGTTACCCGTCACACATGCACGATTACTAGTCTCACATCGCTCCATACTCTCCGCAATGACCCCCCGGATAAAGTCATATATTGAGATCAGCACGCCCCGAAACCACTAGCATCCTTTCCCAACTCCACCTCTACAATGTCCAATAGTTACACATCACATGCTTCTCATTTACCGCATATCAAGACATGCAAAGCAACTCACCGCACCTCAGTACCTCACGACCGAATACCAACCCCTGAACACACACCAAGACACCGCCAAAATACCGCATAACAAACTCCATGGAGAGGGAGTATAAACCCCCAACACACTTCGGAGAGGTCGGACATTGGCGGTTCCCGGTCTAGTCCCAACTTGTAAGTTTCCTATACGGCATATTTTGGAGGGCCCAGAGACAACAACCGGTTGGATGTCCGGTACATGTTGCCACACAATTTTAATTTCGGAAAAGTTTAACACGATTTATATGTTCCATTAATTCGTTATTTGAGGTAGCCGTCTTTTTGGATGGTGTTTTTATCTGCCTTTCTTGTTTGAGGTAGCGGTCTTTCATTATCTCTCTAAGGATTACATGTGGGGGGGAGGGGGGTATTTCCTTTTCATAATTAACACCCTATCGAAAAGCTGTCTAAAGTTTCTAGTTGCCTCAAAATCTATCTCCCAACCATGCCCCAAACCTCGTCGACATGTTCTGGCATTGATGCCGTGTTGCTCAGGACGACCTGCCTGCTGAATGTAATGACATTTCCAATGCTCAAATACACTCCTCCACAAAAGTCCGGACATGCATTATGTTAAGCATAAGCTAGTCAAGAACACGCTCCCCTCTCACCACGTCAAGCACGACGATACCCGAGTACCACCCAATTGTAGGAGAGCCGAGAAGCAAGCAGTAAGCCGCCATCCGGGGTGGTTAGACCTCAGCTTAAAGCGGGTGACGTCGGTGGAGTTTGTCGAATTAAGCCCATAAACTCCCGAGAAATTGTCTGAACTGCACACGTCATTCTGAGCGCCACGCTTGGGCATTGCTCAAGCGCTCATACCAAGCAGCATACTTCTTTGTGTTCCACATAACCGTATTTTTGGGGGGGGTTTGGAGGGGGTTTGGAGACGTGGGTGCCGTGTTCAATGCGCGAGGTTTGGTTTGCGGGTGTGTGAATAGAGCACGGAAGTTCACGCCGCTGGCACGGGTGATTTTTTGGAAAGCAAGCGAGCAAAAACGCACATGACGCAGGTTTGGATAAACACTGCACGCTGTAAACATGCGAGGGCGATTGGCTTAGGGGAGGGGCGAGGTCCAACTTGGCCGTTAGGGACGCATCACGTTGACGGTGATGTTTGGAATGCTTGGGTATGTGCTTATGCCAACCACACCCGCCCCACGCGTCGGGAATTGGGCTCGGAGGTCAATAGGAATGAAGAATTGGTAAACATATATCGACAAACCCCGCACAAATCGTCTCAGGAGGTGAGCCGACTTCGATGGGTGTTGCTTGGCACTGCGGCTCAGCGGTGCCGGAATAGTTTGTAAATTAAAATAATTCATAACAAATCAATTTGTGTGAGTTTGAACTTCAAAATAGATGCGTTCGACGCGCATTGAAAATACGCGTCCAACGGTACATTTTATAAAAAGTTTTGACCATATCTCAGGAAGTTATGATCGCTTGAACATTGTTGCCGAAAGCGGCTTGCCCTTGGGTTGTGCGCATATCGGTGGTAAGTCTACATACGCGATTTCTTGCGTTTCCCCCACAGCGGCCAGCCCAACACCTCCTCCCTCCGTCGCCTATGCATAATATTTGCGCGACCGTCGCATCAGCGTTCATATTGCGGCGTTGTGCGCCCGTTACTCTTTTCGTCTACCAAGCACGGCGACTGTTTGAAAGAGCGTGCCGCACGGGTGCGGGCGCGATAACCCCAAGTACACATGCCCGGCAGTGTTCGAACTCGTCCCTCGCAGTTGTCGGTGCATTCCATTTTGCGCGCAAAAGCATTGCCTGGGATTTCAGGATATTTGTCAATAAAATCGACGCATGATTGCATTTTCTACTTGCGCAGGTGCGAAATCTTGTCCGGACTTTTGTGGAGGAGTGTACTATTATTTAGGATTACTGGACGGGGTACAAGCAGTATGTAGATAACTAAAACTAGTGGGGCCAATTTATTTCTCTGGCCGCCATTCCAGCAACGAAATCAAACTGATTTGCCTACATTATATGTAGAAGGGGGTAATAAAAAGCGCTCAGCAAGCGAATAGAATGTGGGGAAGTACGGGAAGTACCAGTACCATATAGGCGCTGTCGCTGCTGGGTCGTGTCATATGCTTGTGGGGATGTTATCACCGACACACGTCGAGTGATAGACTTCTCGTGTCGCGAACCGACTCGCCAGCAGAGCAACTGTGTTGTTCCTCTTCACCCCCACAAACCAAAGCCACAGACGAAGATTTTGATACCAAAGCTCAAGCAACAGGGGGGTGGTTCATGGCGTCCATGTTGGCCGCCATCACGGCGCGCTCGACGCGTCGGCTACTGTGGCAGTCGTCACTTGAACTCGCGCGCCCATCCTCGGCGGCCAGGGGGCTCCTTCACATTACCGCCAGGGCAGCACCCGCTGTACCCCACGATGCGCCCAGCGACAGCGGGCATGCGCACCGTGTTGAAAACCGAATACTGGTCCTAGCTACCGGCGGTGAGTCCGAGCGCTGAATGTATTTTCACTCGCTGCGCTGAGCTTCGGTAACAATCTCGCGAACTGTCACGGAGAGCGACTGCTCAAGGATTGACTTTGCGGTGCATTGGTGCTGTAAAGCTGCCGCGGTGCTACTGGCAAGTGGGTTACCGACTAGCGGCGGAGCGAGCCTATGCGATGCGGACACGGGGCGGGATCCGGAGCCGGAGCCGGATGCGCCCGGTGTACCAATCAGCAACGCACACACCGAGCAGTGGCGGATCTACACCGATAAGGGCGCCGCGCTTGTGGGGGAGGTGGGTGATAGTGACTATGTGACTCAACTCAACGCTTTTGACCTTGTTTATGACGTAAATGACTTAACGTAGGGGCGCATTGCGTTATCGGTGCTGACGCGGGCCTGTGATGACGTGCAGGGGAAGCTGGCGGAGGGTGAGGCGTTTATGCGGCGGGCGCTGGAGGAGGCTCGACTGGGGTTTGGGGACGACACGCCGCACGTGGCGGCAGCGATGAGCAACCTGGCGGAGTGTCTGCGCTTACAGGGACGGCTGAAGGAGGCGGAGCCAATGTGTGAGCAGGTAGTGGGCGCAGCGGTGATATGAATCCGGGAAAAAAATAATTGCATCTTAATTTGAAATATTTGTCCAATATCAAACTTTTCTCGATTAGTTTTGCGTTTTAATGCCAAATCCACAATGACGTCATAATTGATACCGGTACTTTTTATGACTTCTCTTACTATCTCATATTTCATATCCCCTGAAACCCTAATAAAACCCTATTTCTTAATACACACAATATTCACACGGTCGTATTTATTCTGTGTGCAAAGAAATAAACATTTCTTACAAGAAAAATGAATCATCATTCAGCTTCAAAATGAAATATGAATAGTGCATAATACTTATTTTAGGGTTTCATAATCAAAACCCTAGCGACGCGCACTACCGGTTGCGGCCACTGCTGCCGCTCACCCATCCCCCTCCGCACACCCAGGCGGTCTCCATTCTCGAGAAGGCCTTTGGGCTGCGCGACCCGCGAGTGGCCAATGCGTACCAAAACCTGGTCACCTTCTACGTCCTGGGCGGCGACATCCCAAAGGCGCAGGTACATGGCCAGCCACAAAAGGGTGCATTAGGGTTTGTTAGGGTAGCATGTTCCAGCATGCTCTTGCAAAACACATGTGTATGGGTGTGACTTGTTTGGCCAATGGAAACAATTTAATTACATATTTAAACTCGTCCTCATGAAACTGTTAACCTGTTGTTGATGTTGCTGTCGTTGTGTTTGCCCTGCGAGCTCGCCACCCATCCTGAAAACCCTGAACTTGGCCCGATGTGATTCACAGGCGACCGCTGAAAAGGCGCTCAACATATTTCATCAGGCGCTGGGCAAGAACCACCCCATCGTCGCCAGGTGAGCGATGCCGCCGCCCACACCCCCCCTACCACCTTCCCCACCTCTCGTAGATCATTTTTTGTTAGGGAACTGTGAGGCGTGAAAGACTTCACTGACGAATGGTTGGGACATGAGAACAATGCCATCTGGGAACGAAACCGTTGGGCTGATTTTACCAATTACTATGGTTTTCTTTCTTTTCGAGAAAGGTTGTTTATCTTAGGAAGTTACCTTGTTCACTTTAGTCGTGAATGAATTGTATGTGCGAAATGAATGCAATTTTGAGGCGTGTGTATGAGTTAGCCGCCAATTTTAGAATATCAGTGGAAATTTTCAGGTGGGTTTGTTACTTGGTACGCAGTGATAACTGATTTGGATGCAAAGCTGAGCAAACACGGGAAACCACAAATACCCAAATATATGAACCAGTTGTGTTAGGCGTGTGAATGATGCGGGCGGTGAAAGAATGGCCTCTACGTTATGATGCAGCAGTACGCGAAAACACAAAACGATGAAGGGCGAGAGCACATCGGAGCAATTGGACGCTAAGTGGGGTGAATGCATACAGTTGAATGTTGTTAGGGGGAGAAGTCCTGCGGCCCGTTTCTCATTTCTCTCTATAACCAAATGCAGCTGTCGATATGAGGGCGGAGTCCGGAATGTGATTTATTTTGAGCAAAAGGAATCGCAACATTGCGCCGGCGCACTTATCGCGCACTGCATATTGTATTATAATCTGTAGCTTATTCGCCGAAGCGACAGAAACGTTGGTATGACTGCCGTCTCAATCCTATCTACAATGTTCGGGTTCCCAAAATTTCAGTAATCTCATACTAATATAGACGGTGGGAAAACCGAATCATGCCGAACATCGCTCCACTCAGGTGTGTGTGTGTGTGTGTGTGTGTGTGTGTGTGTGTGTGTGTGTGTGTGTGTGTGTGTGTGTGTGTGTGTGTGTGTGTGTGTGTGCATGTGTGTGTGTGCGTGTGTGAGTGTGTGTGTGGTGTGTGCGTGCGTGTGTGTGTGTGTGTGTGTATGTGTGTGTGTGTGTGTGTGTGTGTGTGTGTGTGTGTGCATGTGTGTGTGTGCGTGTGTGAGTGTGTGTGTGGTGTGTGCGTGCGTGTGTGTGTATAGGTGTGTGTGTGTGTGTGTGTGTGTGTATAGGTGTGTATGTGTGTGTGTGTGCTTATTTAAATAGTTGTGTGTGTTGGCTGCTGATGCATGCAGGTCAATGTGGGGACTCGCCTCTCTGCTCAGTCGACAGGGCAAACAAAAAGACGCGCTCGCTCTGCGCCTGGAGGTGCAACCCCGACCCTTTGCTCTCCCCAACCAAATTAATAATCTGTAAATAAATCAACTCAAGATTAAGTGGGTGAGAAATGGGTGAAAGGGAAGGATGGATGGATGGTTTAGTGATTCGATGAATAATTTAACGAAAAATGGATGTATGGATAAGCGTGTGAGTGGTCGAATTCAGACAAAATTGAAATCATATGGCAATTCTCATAAATATATGAGTGTGACAACGCGAAAGATAATGTTTTGGTTGCTAAACTGTTTTGCGTTGGGGTAGTATTGTTGTACAGTGCCGATGATCGCCAGTTAACGCCACATTTGGTCATTTGAACTTGCCCCAACGCCGCATTTTGAGGTTGGCCACCGGTTTTTCGCGCCTCAGACGATTCTCGTCATTTATTTCTAAATTTATTCGTTTTTAAAAAGTGACAAGTATCACTGTACAAGAAAATGATATATTCATATTTATTAAATGGCGAGCAAGGGTTAATCACATCTCAGCAGACACACCACCCGTCTGAAATGGGGGCGCTAAACCCCGCCGTCATTCCGCAGTCGATGGAGCTGATGGAGGGCAACGGTGAGCTGCTCCTTGCATCCTCAATGTGGCGAGTGCTGCAAGTGCTGAACGAACTGGCGGTGGCGGGGCGGTTCAAAGAGGCGGACGTCCTGTTGGCCCGCTACCGAAGGGTGCCTCTTCCCTCAGCGCAACCCCGACACTGCCCAAAGATCACCAGTCCCAACCCCTCTCAGAATATTGCAGCCAAATTTACTTAACTGTTATGAAATTGTCCAGTCTTTCATCGGTTAATTGCGCACGTGTTCCCCCGTGCGTCCATTCGCCCCTTCGCCCGCTCGTCTTTTTTCAGAACTCGCGGTCAATTTGACCATTTTCGATCATTTCTGCTTCCGCACCTCGCACCTTTTGTGCCTACACCCCTTATCCTCGAGAGTCTTTGACGGGGAGGGGTGTATCTCCATCCGCGCACGACCTACCCCGACGGAGCACCATACAAATGTGTCACGCGCCAATTTGTATCACGAGCTATTTCTCCGTCTACTTATCCTCTCAAAGTCCCACCATATTTTTTTCAGCAGACACCACATCGAGTTTGGAAGCAAATTTAATAACTCGTGCTGGAAAATTGCGGATTCGACTTCGAAAATAACACACGCAATGCATCGTTGTAAACACATTAACTATTTAAAAGACATTTTAGCTCTATACCGAAGAAGTGCGTGGAGTTCTTGGCCAGGTTCTTCCTCTCCCAGCCCAGCTTTGTTTCAATGTGGCCTGACATTGCTTATTGAATGGGGGTGTTTGTGGGGTCCGCAGGGAATGGAGGACCAGGTTTCTCCGGAGTCGAGGGAGGCGGCCACGTTGACTTCCTTCCGCGCGCACCTCTGTCGAGTGCGTACGCCGCTGCCCCCGCTCCTCCCGCCAACTCCCTCCACGACACAATAGCTTGCGATGTGTAATACAGCGTGTAGCTCATTTGGCACGCTCGTTTATGTGCCACCGTCTACTGCTTTATACTTAGATGCATTTGAAAACATGATTGTGCGTGTGCGTATTTGATTCCCTAAATTACAACATGATTGTGAAATGTTGCTGTCGTTACATACACTGCAAACTAGTTGCAAGAGCGGTAACGCACACTCAAGTGTGTGTAGTTATCAGAGCACGTCATTTCAGCACATTCTCTGAGCTATCATACGCATCAGAAGTTTGGATATGGAACGAATGTAAAAGTGTTGTTTGCTAATTAATAATTGTGACATTATTATTCATATGTGCACTTTTAGTGGTGCGTTTATGCGCCTTTATTCTCGCGGTGTGCGTTGGATGACCGCTTCTCGCCCCCTCTGACCGCGTTGGTGCGCTGGACTCCTTTTTCAGATGATGGGGCAGCTTGAGGAGGCGGAGCGGTGTCATGAGTCCGCGCTGGGCGTCTACCGACATTGTTTGACGCAACGCGGCCGCGGAGTGTCGCTCCGACGGCGAGAGCAACTGTCCGCCCTGTGTGTGGACAGTCTCATGTATATGACTGAGCTGCAACGCGAGATGGGCACGACGGCGTCGCTGGCAAGGTACCTCTCCCCCATTACCCCCTCCCTCCTCAAGAATGAAACCGGCGAGTGTGAGTGGCTGAACTTCTTACTTGCGCAAGCTATGTTCCACTTGTAATCAATTTATATGTCCTATGCTTTTGCATTGTTTCTTTGTAATCAAATATTATAATGTATACCGTACACAGTACTTTGAAATAGTAAAGAGAAATGAAATTAAATGCTTGTCTATGATGAAGGTTTGTCTATGATGATGACGGTTGTGATTTTTGCCGTATCTAATAAAAAAAGCTCTAAGCATTTTGAGGTTGGCCTTATTTGCGATACATTGACTGAATTTGGTATTGCAACAAGTAAAATTATGAATAATTCATTCTTCACGCAACAAAGGAATGCAAACAGCGCTGCGTTTTAAGTGCTCCACACTCCTTCGCAGGGCGAGATCAACAGCAGAGGAGGCGGTGGCGATGGCGAGGACGATGTGGCGCGACGGTGTCGCCCCACAATCAGGTACCCTAAAGCCCTAATGTCAATGGATTAGGGTTTTATGGTTAACTATTTTAGGTTTTTTTTTTTTTAAGCTGTGGATTTTCACAACGATGAGAACCCCTTTCGCCCCTTGGCTTTGCACGTAGGGTTTTCCATCGGTAGCTGGAGTTTCTCGTGGGCGCCGTTCAAAGGGTCGTCGAAGCGGAGCAGTACTGAAGAGCAGTCTCGTTTTGGCGCGTACCACCTCGCGGCCTCGCTGCGCGTGCTCGCGGAGCTGCGGCTGGCGGAGGGGGCGACGGAGGCCGCGGGCGAGCTCCTCCTCGAGGCCTACCTAGCCATCACCACCACGGCCACTCTCAAACGGGAGGCTCGAAAAGGTGGGTAGGGCTTGAATGAGACTAGGGTTTGTTGCCTTGTTGTCCTTATAAGGGTCTGTTAAACACGCTATGTGTGCAGCATCATGAAACAAGTATATTTGATAAGAAAACGCTATTGGTCCTTATGAAAATTGTTCTTTCCCTTCACTGCCATTTTGGGGGAATTTGTTGGCTGTCTGCAAAAATCAACGCACTATAGTCATACATTGCGTTTTACCATAGATTAAATTTCGAAATTACGTGAGGAGTAAAAGTAAAATGTGTCACTACTCATTGTGCCGTCGACCGCGCTCAACCATCACATTGCGCTTACATGCTTCGCTTCTTTATTTATGCGTCATTCTTTCTTGCTTTATTCCGCGTGCGCATTCGTGGTTATTCGTGTAATGGGTTGCCCAATTATTATTGTTCATGTGCTCTAATGATGCCATTGCCCATCCATTTGCAATCGATAACATGGAAGAGGTACATTAATTGCATTCTTTTTTAACTCCTAATATCGAGTGAGCACATGTTTGGGTCGTATTTTAACAACACCCTCGCAGGTTTTTGCATTTTCCAAATTATTTTAAACAAACCCATTTCTTTTCGTTGCCCTTGTGAAATGCATGGATTCTTTACTCGGAAATTATTGGGAAATGAGTCGATGCTTGCTTTTATTGTAACGTATCTACTCAAACGACCCCCTATTATTCCCAACCTCGTTACTTCATGTTGCTAAGGGTGCAATGTATTCATTATCGTAGTGAATGTTTTATCTAAGTCACGGCTCGTTTTGTGTCTGTCGCCCTTGTTAAGATGACTTGCACTTAACCCCCCTCCGCATTGTCATCGTTGTGCTCAGCCGCCCGAGGCTACGTTTGGCCCCCAACCGAAACGCCCATACCGGCGAGCACGCCTCCGCCGGAGTCGAGCGAGTACGAGTCGCTACTCGTGATGGAGCTCGACCGTTGCGTGGCCGCCATCCGTCCCCTCGCCGCCAACATCGCACAACAAGCCGATCCGCCCGCGAATAAGACGGAGCTCTTGCGAAACCTTCAAGACGTGCTTCGCCTGGAAGATGACACGCCATAGTGGAATTGAATAATAAGGCCAGGGGTCATCCATCGATACATCGTCGATAGTATCACCAAAATTGAAAATGCATGCGCCGTTGATGCCGCCGTCGATGTAACATTTGTAACATCGATATCGCCAAATTTCAAAAATTCTAGAATATATCGACAAGCAAAGTCGGATGCAAGTCTCGACGATGTCCTATCGACTCAAATGTCGATAAATTGTTGATAGGGTCACCATCACGGAAATATGCTCCGTTAATATAATGACATGCAATGTTACATAATTAACATCGCCAAATACCGAAATTTTATCAAGCACATGGCGCTCATGGAATTCCTATGCTTGTGTTGATGTATTTTATCACCCCAAGCACATTTACATTGGCGATAGTATCGGCGAACAACGCAATCGATGTCGACATTCCAAAACACCAACCTAACCCCGCCAGTGTCGACAACCATCCGAGATATTATTACGGAAGTACCATCGATATGGATGTTTTAAGACGTTAATACCATCATCATACCAAATTGAGTTTGATCACTAGAGATTAATGTTTCTTATGAAGACCATATACATGGCGCCTCCGAAGCATTGATAATAAATCCAAATAACCGTAAGCATCGCTAGACGAGCTGCAAAATTGGGGCATAGTAATGCAATAATATAGGATCAAACATCGGAGTCGACTATTGGTTTGTATGCCTTGCGTATCGAACGTGTGCATGTGCTTACAGACTCACGAGAAGTCACGATCCAAACATGCGTATATTTTGGAATTTTGGCTTGCGCGGCACCCAGCAAGACGAAACTCTCATCGTTGACCCGACCACGGACGCCTTTACTCGTACACACACACACACACACACACACACACACACACACACACATACACACACACACACACACACACACAAATACGCACACACACACGCACGCACCCACACGCACACACATAAACAGACACACACACACACACACACACACACGCACGCACGCACACACACACACACACACACACACACACACACACACACACACACACACACACACACATAGACACACACAAACATGCACACACACACACACACACACACACACACACACACACACACACACACACACACACACACACACACACACACACACACACACACACACACATGTGCGTGCCATGCGTTCGCAATTCTTTGCCGTGCGTGGCAAGGTGTGTGTGTGGCATCGGATTTTCAACCGCTTTTCTTTACCAAGTGGCTGCTTTCGTGAGTTTGTAATGGGTGTGGGCAACAAATGAAGAGTGTGCTATTAAATCTAACTGTACGAGACAATTATGTATGGTATTGTTCGCAATTTTTGCGATGCATTTGTTGCAAGTCACTCAGCAAAATTCGCATGGGTAGGCGTACAACGATCTCGTCAACAAAATCTGTGAGGAGCATTCACTTGCAATGTCTTGTTCTATATCCACAGTGCTAGCAATATTTGATCAAGTGATTTACAGGTTGTCTGAATCGAATAGTGCATTAGGCAACAGTGGTGACCGCAAAACGTCATGCAAGAGAGAAGCGTGTTGTCGACAAAGCGACACCTCTTAGCGAACACGACACCGCTATTCGCTTTTTGATAATATCATAATGCAAAAGAAATCCGGAAATATACATAGAAAATGCATATCAAATGTTAAGTTGAAAATACACAAACGTGTTTGGTGAAACAATTGATAGACGGTGTGATTATTTCCAATTTCCTGCATACTGTCTATGAGCACCCGAGACGGAGCAGTTGGCACATTAAGGCTGCAAATCGGCCAACAAAGCAGAATAAACGGTGATAGTAGCTCAACCAAAAGTACACGCAATAACATCATTACAGCCGCTAATGTACTTACAGCATCTTATTTACCTCGCGTGCCCCGCCAAAACGCCAGCCAAATTCCACGGTTGCCACCCGCGAAGACTCGACAACGGGCGCTACACAGCGAAATAGGCAATAAATTCCCCGGCTGTGCGATTGATGTTCTCTGCTCGGATGCACATGTCATGCGCTACGCGCATATAAGTATATGGCGACCTTAGCAAATCATTAATTAGCCTTAAATCTCAGGGGTATGCTAAAACCGGCTCGCCAAAGCGTGTGTGTGGGGAGGGGGTATGTCTTTGAAAGTGTGTTTGAAAGTTTGACTATGTGTGAATGTGTGTATGTGTGTTAACATGTGTGCGTTTTTGCGTGCGTTTGTGAGTATGTGTGCGAATGTGAGTGAGACTTTGCGTGTGCGTGTGTATGCGAGTGTGTGTGAGAGCTGCGTGTTTCTCTGTGTGTGCATGTGTTTGCATGTGTGCGTGTGTGTGATCATGGGAGAGACAAGGCAACAAAACATATAGTTGCGACAAGCATTGATCTTCAATCTTAAAATAAGTACATACATCCCACACAAGAGAGCACAGGCGAACGCATACGCAAGTTAAGTGTACGTGGAAGGCATGGGTGAGACGTTTGGTAAAGGAGGACCTCGCTTCTCTCGTCTCGGCAATACTATGGCGGCGGAATTATCTGACATATGTACCACCGAAATGGGCATGCACCGCCGAGAGGAGGTAAGACCATAGAGCATACTTAGGGTATTTCCCCACAATAATTTCCGATGTGACAAGCAACCGGCGCATCAAGTCGACAATCCGCCTTCAAAGTCAAAACGTCACCCGCAACTCCAAGCAGTAAGGTGGAGGAATCGACGACCCTTGCTCACAAAATCTAGACGCGTCAAATGTCCTCGGTTTTCTGTCTTTGCGTGCGAAGTATTGTTGAAATTCTCGGCGATGTCCTGGTAGATGAGTTTACTCAGCGATTTGTGGGAATACAAAAGCAATAATTACAAAGGGGGAGTTAAAAGGGTGTTAAGCTGTTTGTACAGCTGAGGATTACTAAGCCTATTCATAAGGAGAGAAAATGCGCCTTCCGGATGGCAGCTTCTTCAAGATCGAGCCTGCACAGAGCAAAGCGTATTGATAGTGTCAGACTCTACAGCAACCCGAGCGAGTGTGTCAGTGGACTGGTGACTAACGACGATAGAGTGAGAGCGTGCGTTGAGATAAAAGGGAATGCTTACTCGTATCGGAGGAGCTGTCGTCGCCGAGGCCCTCCCGCTGCGCTCGAGACACCGGGAGCGTCACGTCATCGTATGGGCTGCCAAACTTTCCCCCTATGAGAAGCAAGACGTTGCTAAGACTCGATCATTCGGCAATGCGTGTGTGTGTATGTGTGTGTGTGTGTGTGTGTGTGTGTGTGTGTGTGTGTGTGTGTGTGTGTGTGTGTGTGTGTGTGTGTGTGCGTGCCTGTGCGTGTGTGTGTGTGTGTGTGTGTGTGTGTGTGTGTGTGTGTGTGTGTGTGTTAAGGGGGAGGGGGGGCGGGTGATGGTATGTGCGTGAATGAGTGTGTGTATCTGTGTGGGTAAATATATGCGGGTGTGTGCGATTGAGAGATAAAGAGAGAGACATTGTGTGTGTGTGTGTGTGTGTGTGTGTGTGTGTGTGTGTGTCTGGGGTTCGAAGTGTGGGTATTAGTTTGAATGTGTCTAACTGTTTATGCGTCTATAGGGGTGTGTATAGAGGGTAGTGTGGTGTGTAGCTGCTTATGTGTGCATTTGTGTGTATGCGTATGTCTGATATGTACGTGCGCTTATATATGTGTGTGTGTGTGCGTGTGTGTGTGTGTGTGTGTGTGTATGTGTGTGTGTGTATCTGTGTGTGTGTGTTCGCTAGTCGTGAAAAGAGGGTGTTTGGCATTGGGGCAGGAACGAACCTAGCGTGGAGTCAGACATCGCGTCAAGGTCGGGCCCAGCACGAGGGCCACGCCCGGCGGGCTCAGTCACGCCAAAGGTGGAGAACGATGTTGGGCGTGCTTCGCTGGGCGCGTAGATAGAGTTCTGCAACAAGAAAGGCGTGTATGCCATGTTTTAGTTGCAATGACCACTCTCATCCGCCGACCTATCCTATGTAAAGCCATAAAGAGTCACACACACACACATACATACACACAGACACACTCGCACACATATACGCACACCCACTCCCACACACATATATACACATACACACATACCCACACACATACCCCACACATGCATATAAAAACACACAAATAAAACAAGCACTGACACAGACACATACACGCACACACACACAAGTGCACACATATAAACACACATCCATACACGCACATCCACACACACACAAACACATGCACACGTATACTCGCAATGAAGCAAACACACACACACACACACACACACACACACACACACACACACACACACACACACACACACTCACACACACACACACACACACACACACGAACACGCACTCACGGACACGCACAAACACACACACGAACACCCACACCCCCTCTCCCCTCCACACACACAGGACAGTCGCTGGAGATGGGGCTAGCCTTGGCTGCGTAGAATCTGTCGAGGTTTTGGCTGTCGTCAGAATCAGAGTACTCCAAGTCGGAGAGCGGCAAGGGTGGTCGACTCCGACGGTTTGGAAACGAAGGGCGCGAGGTGGCGACGCTTGCGGGCTTTACAGGTATGTCTATCGGGGGCTCCTGCGGGACGAGCATCAAATAAAAAGGAGTCAGCCGCACTAAATTGTCGAATTAAGTCGCCTTCCCGATTTGATTTGCGGATATCGTCCGTAATACTTGCACTTGATTGAGGTGCATTTGATGTGATGCAAGTAAGTAGTGTGTATAGCCTGTCTACCTGCCAGCCCCCGGCTGTCGCAAGATTGGAAAACATTCATTCATACATTTTTTTACTTTCTTTTGTTCATTGGGAGACATGACGCACCGGTTTGGGCGACTTCGGCGTTTCTGTCTCGTCGACAAGGGGTGCAACCCACGGGAGGCGCCTCGGCGTCGGCTTCTTGGTGACGTGAGCAATCTTCACCCATTCGATGTGATATCACAGCGTGAGCGATGGAATTTAGAGCGTGAGATCGACGGTGGCAGGGAGATGGACAAGGGCGGCGATCTGTTTAGGGCGGGGCGTCGTACCGAGTAGGCGTTGTTGCGCTCGTCGTGGCGGAATTGCCGACACAGGTAGCAAAGGCAGCAGAAGAGGAGCAATAACATCAGCAGGAGGATCAGCAGGAAAGCCACCCAGAAGCGCCAGTCGGCGAAGCCGTCTCTCAACCTCGCGATTCCTCTGATCTGTTGCGAGTCAAGATAAATAATGCGCGCATATATTCTTAGGGTTTCCAGTGTTTATACAGGGTATCTGTGCAGGCACTGTCAAATATTCAACATCGCAATATAACAGGCTTGCGTAACAGGCCACTTACGATGATGGCGGTGTCGTTTCCGGCGGGGTCAACAGTCACAGTCGGGACCGGCGAGGGGTTGGGTGTTGGTGTTGGTTGGATGGGTGGCTCCTCCGTGACTCCGATAATTGCGACGTTTATGTTGTTAGGGTCTTCGCCGATAACTTGGTCGCGACAAAAGTCGACGCCCGGGTAACTGAACATAAGGTCCTTCGCCACGGTGGACTCGCAGCAGCCGTTGAGCGTGACTTGTACCGACGGCAGCGAAGAGGTACCCAGGAATACCAACCTACAGTTGAACCCTTGTCCGGGGAACATCGCCCCCGGCACTAGCGGGTCGAACTCCCGGCAGAAGCGGATCATCTCGCTGTTCACATTTATTCTATCCCGCTGTGTTGCGTTGGCCGGTAGCGGAAACCACACGAATAAGCTGCGGAACCACAGCGCATTATCACTGCTTACATTCTCCAGCTCGTGAGTAGCCGGCTTTACTCACCCTCCCGTTCACAAACCAACCCCTCCCCCCCCCCCCCCCCCCCCCCCCCCCCCCCCCGCTTTCTCGCATCCATACCTGCATGTCGGGTGAAATACTATGCGAGTTAGCGCGTACCTGAACTGACAGGTGGCGGTCCGTCCAGTGAGGCGGTCGAACACGGACTGCGCCTCCGCTTGTCGCAACGAGGCATTGCTCAGCGCCAAGAGCGCGAGTAACAGCAGCGGCACGGAATAGTGCCTGATCACGCAAGCGACTCTCATCATGTGCCCCGAAATCCCGCTCCCTGTACCACAGCAACAGAAACGCCGTCACAGACGAGCCGCCATACTCGCTTCCCCCGCGCCTCAATAAACACCGCCTGTCGAGTACTCGTGCAAGTCGACCGAGCTCTACGTTTGAATCCTTTGAACACAGAATTTCTGCCAAGCACAGGACTAACCCAGGGACGGTGAGTGACGAGTACAGCTGTCGAGTTTAAAACCGATACACTCGTAGCTCATTCGTCCGCGATCCTCGACCTCATTTGCAGTTTCCGCTTATGCCACGGCTGCCGAGCAAAGTGAAACCAAGGTACTCCTGAAAGGACATTTTGGCGAAGTGCCCTCGCAAGAAAGAGGGGGAGGAGGATAGACGCGTAAGAAAAGCGAAACGCGAGTAAAGTATTGACGGAGGAGGTTTATGGATACTCGGGGAAGTAGGGTCGACGATAGTCGATAAATCATTCGTATAGAAGGCAGGCGAGTTTTAACACGGCCGAAACTCCGAAAGCGCGGCGAAGCTATCTGATAGGAGCGCTTCAATAGCCTTCGACACTTCGCCCCACGAAAAATGTATCGTATCGTTTTTAGTTGTTATCTTGCGACCATCTCAGTAATGGTAAGCGGGTGGTTGCTTGCAGTCGGCACCCATCGTATCGTGTCTCGTCCGACTCGAAGGACTGTAATATCGAAGAAATCAACGCGCTTTGGACTACCGCTCCCTATTAGCGCAGCTCATTCGTCCACAATCGGCACAGTGCTGCACTTCGCCGTGTCGGAGGCAGCACACATGCCGTGACGCACTCTCACCAGGCTCACCTTGTAGTGGAGCCAATCAGTCAAGAAAGGCCGTCTCGTTACACGCACCACTCTTACCCCTCCCGACCCCTTTCCGTTAGCCTGTCGACAGCACTCGCTCAAGCCTATCAGCACCCGTTGCTCTCCTTTCTCGGAAGCGCTTAATCCTAGCGACTGCCACTTGCACGGCTTACTCGCGCGTGTCGGTGTGTGACGCGCCTGATCTCCGAGTGTGACGCCGCCAGCGATTCTCATCCGCGTTGGGTGCGCCACCGACTGCGTTGCGCGAGAATCTACACCATAAACTACACGCCCGTGATTTCCTTGGACACCGCGGGGTTTCCGGTTGGTTGGTGACATCAGAGAGCAGGAAGCTCGATTTGATCCGTGTTTTTCGGCCATACTTCAACATTTTCGCAATATCGTCGCAGAAATACTGTACTTTGTAAAAATGAACCGATGGTATATTGAGATTCCTGCGTATGGCTGGTTAGAAGTTCGTTACAAAATGGTTAGATATTGCTTCATCAGGTGTACGGGTTAATTCACTGTTTGTATTATTTGATGTACGACCGTTGTACATATCGATGTTAAGCAGAGTGTTGAAGTGCCTGAGTCAAGACTAACACAAGGTACTGCAAAATCAGGAGTTAATGTACTGGACTGATGTAGAAATGATCTAGTACATAATTACAGTGACTGTTCAGATCAGATGTGGGATCTGAACAGACAGGCAAATAAAACACAACACAACTGTCTGCGCAACCACCGAGGTAATGTGCAGTTTCTCTCAGGAGGGGGTCGACACAGCCCTCTCAGTTTCTTATCGACAGGACACATCAGCTAGGGCTCTGCTGTCCTGTCATTCAATACTAGAGCAAAACTAGCTAGACTTGTGTGGACTTGCTGCAAGCTAGGTCCTGTAATGAGCTTGCAGCCCCACTTGTAAATCACTTCCTTGTTTCCCTCAAGATTCAACAGTCTCAGCCTCCTTCTGCATCACACACACACACTGCTTAAGTCTGAAACTTCATTAGGTTATGGGCCCTCGGACTTAGGAATCTTCCTCTGCTCAGCCTTAGCTAGTGTCGTTGCATCGTGGTGCCGTAGCATCGTCCCCCTTGTGGACTCGCCTCTGTGCTCATTCTGGTTGTCAGTCAAACACAACCCTCTTCAGCTGTGTCGTTCCGACCCCTTCCTTGTCGAGCCTCTCGACTCGTTCATTCATTGGACTCTCCTTCCAGTCGCCCCTGCCGACTGTACTGTATTTTTTTCTCTTTCCTGTGCTCGCCTCCTTTCTGAAACACGATGACACCTCCCTCAAGCGATGATGGCGATACTGCTGGCCTCTATCGAGACGCTGGGTCGGGTGATGTGCCAACCGCCTCCACACTCCTGCGGTTCAAGGACTTCAAGCACCTCACGCTCAGGAATGCCAAGGACCCGACTACCTTCTTAGTATGGTGGTTACAGTTTAAGGCGGAAGTTTGTAACAAACCGGGGTTTGCTGATTTTTGGTCGCCGACCTCCACCTGCTCTGCTCAACACCATGCGAGTGTCCTGTCGATACTTACGCAAGTTATTCAGGACAATCAGGCCAAGACCAAGCTCCTACGCTTTGTGTCGAGTGATGACCCTCACCGTGGTCGACGGGCTGTCGACGGTCTTCTCGCAGCATTCCTCCCGTCCCCGAGGTTTCGCTCTGCCATCCTCAATCAGGCCATGTACCTTCCGATGCAGCGCGCTGAAGACCTCACTGACTTCGAGAACCGGCTCAACCTCGTCCGTATGGAACTCGAGCAGCTCCACAAACCCCCTGACGAATCTACCCTTGTCGTCGCCTTCATTCAGGGACTCCGTGAAGAATTTAAAACCGCTGCGCAACTTCTCTCCACCGGTGCTGTCGACGCCTTCACCCTTGATGATGCTGTTCAACACGTCCGTGACTCCATGCTCATCGTCTCCACTCCAGCGGATGTCCCTATCTCTGCTTTTCCTGCTGAAGCACATATCACTCCTGCCCCGGCGTCCGTAACCGCTGCCACCCAAGATGCCATGGCAGCTCAGCTCTCTACCCTTGCGGATCAAGTCAAGTCTCTCGCTGAGTCAGTCGCAGCAGTGTTGGCCTCTCCCTCTCGCTCCGGCCGCGGTCATGATAATCGTGATCCCATTGTGTGTACCTACTGCGACAGACGTGGCCACGCGGAGGTTGACTGCTTCAAACGCCAACGTGACCTGAAACGCAAAGCCGACGATGGAGCTCCACCTGCGACCGCCGTTGTTGCTACCTCTGGTCCTATTCCGCCTGCGTCACCCTCACCACCAGCTGCAGGTGTCCCGTGGGCTATGCCAGCGTACCTTGCTCAGATGCCTTGTGTGGCTGAAGACACCTCCTTTGTGGCTGTCGATGTGTCGTTCTTTGATACTTTCCACGAGACCCCACTCTTCGTGGCATCTCCACTCACTCCCCTGGATGATATCTGCGACGATAACGAGGTCACCATCATCGCCTACGCTGATGACCTGCTCTTCACCTACTGCGATGCTGTCACACACTCCCGTGCTCAGTATACGCTACCTGACGACTGTCACTTGCATGGCAGCCTCTCACCCCCTTCAGATGACACAGATGACTGCCCGAGCCTCGTCGCGGACTCTGACGATTTATTCTTTGCGGATGAGGAAGACGATGTCATTCAGATTGCTGTTCGTACTGCCGCCCGCCCTCTGACGGTGCTGTTACCTGACACTCGTTCGTCTGTCGCCTTCTCGTCCTCCTCACTCTGGACTCCTGGGAGCTGTCGGCCACCCGTTGACACCCTTCAGCAGCAAGACCGTGACCCACCTCATGCTGGCACTTGGGCTCTCGTTGCTCACCCCTCTCCTGTTGGTGCACCTTCAGTCGCAGCGTCACGTGATCTCCCCATTCCTTGTCAGACTCCACATGTATCACTTGCTGCTGATCTTGCAGCCATTGCCTCCTACGAGGCTGATGAAGCATACGCCCGTGCTTGTGGAGCCTACGAGTCCTCGTGGAATCGCTATAACACCGTCTCCACCCGCTGTCCCTCTCGTGCTAGACCAGCTCCTCCTTCGGCCTCTTCCGTGGACCCCCTTCTTGTTCTAGAACAGCTGCTGCCTTCTCCGTACTCTGACTTCGGGTCCCGGTTTCGAGCTCTCTTCGTCGATGACCTCTCTGATGATGAGGACTCCTTTGAGGTTCCACTTCCCGTCCGTGCCCCTGCGTGCACAGATTCCTCCACTACGACTGCTCCGGTGTTGCAGATTGCTTCCTCCCCTCCAGAGTCTAGTGAGCATCCTACTTCCGCAATGATTGCTGGTGCATCCTCTCCTACAGTCCCCGGCATCTCCTCTATCCCTCCTGATCAGTCTGTCTTCCGGGCGTGTCGGCGTCCCCTCCACGTGCTGTCCCTGTGTAGTGGCGGCATCCCGGGTATTGTTACTCACCTCGTCAAGAGAGACTTCACCTGCCAGCTGCTCTCCGTCGTCGACATCGACCCTTCTGCTCGCTCTTCCATGGCGTCAGCCCTTCTGCAACTGTCGCAATCCTTCCCAGATCGCCTTCCTCCTTCCGCCATTGCAGATCTCCACACTCGGCTTCCTCATGATGTCTCCTGCGTCACCACTGCACAACTGGCTCTTCTACCCCATGTGGACATTCTACTTGCGTCCCCTCCCAGCCGCGTCTTCTCCGGTTCCTCCAGTCGCCCCGTCCCTGACGTCCAGCGTGACACCCTCTGCAACCCCATCGCTTCCCCTTTCCTCTCATGCTGCCGTATCATCTCTCAGCTTGCAGTCCTCCAAGGTTCCCTCAACTACATTCTTTTCTCAGTACCTGGCGCGGCGCGCATCCCCGCCCTTCGCGCCGCCCTTGGTGACCCCATTCTGGCCCGTGCCCATGAACTTGGATCTACTGCTCGTCAAGACTCCCTCGTCTGGACCAACATTTGCCCTCAGTCGGACCTTCAGCGTCACTATCGCACCTCCCTCTCCCAACCTCTGTCTGTCGGAGCCCTTCTTTCGACACATGGCTTCACCCCTTCGTGGTCGGCACCTCCTCGCCTCCATGACAGTGTATTCCCACGCTTTACCTCCGCTGCGGACTCACCTCCCTATCGCCTTCACCCCTCCGGCCCCGGCCGGGGTATGCTCCTTCACCGCGGTATTTGGACGGCTCCTTCCCCCTCCATTCGTGCTGTCGCCATGGGCTACCCTCTCGACGTCATTTCCTCCTCAACCCTTTCTGATGCTGTCTGCTCTGGTCTTCTTGGACAAGCCGTTGACTCCAACACCTGCAAGTGGCTTCTGGATGCCATCTCGTCCTCCGAACTCACTGACTCCGCTCTCGTCAGCTCCTTGACCTTCTGTGATGTGTGGGTATTTGACACTGGTGCTACGTCTCACATGACTGCCCACTTCACGGACTTCGCAGACTTCCGCTCTATCCCTCGCCGCTGGGTCAACGGGCTCGGTGCCTATGCTGTTGGTGAAGGTACCATTCATCTCTTCTTTCAGGACGCCTCGGCTTCCTCTGTTCGTGTCCGGCTGGACCACTGCCTGTACGTTCCTGATCTCCTCACCAAAACCAATGGCGATATATGCCGTCTCTTCAGCAGTCGGCAGGCCTGGGATGCCAACGCTTCCCTCCAGATTACCCTCACGTTTGATGCTCCCATTATGACGCTCCCTGATGGCACAGTTATCCCTATCCAGACTCAAGGTCGTCTTCTGTCCATTCCCTCCCACGTTCTTCACCCTACTCCGCGGAACCACTCCCCACTCCCCCCCCCTTCTTCATTGCTGGCGTCCCCCACCCCCCCTACCCCTAATGCGCAGCAGCTGTGGCATGCTCGCCTTGGCCATCTCAGTGGGCGCGGCCTTTCTGCCCTCATTCGCGATGGCATCACTGACCTTCCCAGCCAACCATGTGTTCTCCCCTTCTGTCGAACATGTGCTACCATCAAGTCAACAGTCGCCCCGCGCCCTCGAGGACTTCACCCCAAACCCACTGAACCGTTTGCCCGTTCTGGCTGGGATTTCTGGCAGAATAATACCACCTCCTTACAGGGCAATGTTTACTCCTGTGGGGCCATCGACTATGCTTCCTCTATGGTTGCCTTGTACTTCTGCCGCTCCCGGAGCTCCGCCGCCGCTTGCTTCCGTGCTTACCGCACCATGGCCTCCTCCCTTGGCTACCGCCTCCAGTCCGTCCGTCTTGATAATGACACCGCCTTCCGCAGTCAAGACTTTATCACTGCCTGTGATGAATCCTCTACGGCCCGTGAGTACGCGGCACCCTACAGTCAATTTCAGAATGGGTTAATCGAGAGAACGTGGTACACCCTCTCCACATGGGCCCGGTGCATGCTTGATTATGCAGGCCTCGGCTCTGACTTCTGGGAATTTGCTATGGCTGTGGCTGTCCATCTGCACAATCGCACCTTTCGTCGAGGCGTCAATGACATTCCTCTTCGCCTCCTCACCGGCGCCACTCCTGACCTCTCCTACCTGCGCACCTTTGGCTGTCCAGCCTTTGTGCACGTCCCCCGTGCAACCCGTCCGAAGACTGCTCCCTCTGCCCGTGAAGGCATCTTTGTCGGGTATTCCCCGGACTCCCCTGCTTGGCTCGTATGGATGCCGGACACCCGTGTCGTCCTCGCCAGCCGCAGTGTCGCCTTCCATGAGGCTGATCGCCTTGGTCGTTTCGACCCTTCCATTCCTGATGAATGGCCCATTTCCACCCCTACTTCTCATGCTCCACCCTCCTCTTCACCATCTTCTCAGGTGCAGGATGCCTCGCCCTGTTCAGCTCGCCTCTCATCTCAGGAGGGACTTCCTGTCTGTCACTCTGACAGTGACTCTACCGACGATGACATCGACGCCCCCGCTCCTTCTGTCCTCGACGACCCCCCCGAGAGTGTCGTTCGGACGCCACCTCCAGAGTCATGGTCCACCCCCGCTCCTCCTCCTGTGCCTTCCACTCCCGACCACTCTGCCGCTCGACCGAGCCGTGTTATCAAGCCCAACGTCCGCCTCCCGGCTGCTGAATATCTCTTTCCTCAGCGGGGCTATCAGCCTCCGGCGGCTCTCCTTTCCAGTGACTCTGCAGTCGACCCTCCTACATATCAAGCGGCCATTAGTTCCCCTGATGCGGCGGATTGGCTTGCTGCCATTCAGTCCGAATACGACTCTCTCATTGGTCGTCGAACGTGGGATCTTGTCCGCCTGCCCGTCGGTCGCAAAACTGTCAGATGCAAATGGGTATTTAAAACAAAACGACATGCAGATGGCTCCGTTGCTCGCTACAAGGCGCGCCTCTGCGGAAAGGGCTTCTCTCAAGTCCACGGTCTAGACTTCAATGAGACGTTTGCCCCTACTGTCAAGTTCACTACTCTTCGAGTCATATTCTCCCTTGTGGCACACCTTCGCCTTCACTGCGAACAAACCGACGTCGACTGTGCCTTTCTCTACGCTGACCTGGACGAAGAAATTTACATGGATCAGCCAGAAGGTTTCCATCAGCGCGGTGAGGATGGTGCACAACTTGTCTGCCTCTTGAAGAAGAGCATTTATGGTCTGAAGCAAGCGCCTCACAACTGGCATCGTCTCCTCAACCGCTTCCTCCTCACTCAGCAATGTGTGCAACTTCGCACTGATCCTGGGGCTTACGTCTACCGCTCCCCTTTGCAGTCAGGAGGGGGTGTTGATCCTTTGCGTTCTCATGACTGCACGTCTCCCGCTCTCGACAGTATCTTCAGCATCATTGCCGTATACGTGGACGACATCCTCATCTGTAGCCATCACATTTGGAGGGGAAGAGCTCAAATTACATGGATTCAGTGATGCCAACTACCCGACCACCTATCCTAGTGGATGCCGTGCAACAAGTGGCTACGTCTTCTTCCTGTGTGGGGGCGCTGTGAGCGCGTGCTCCCGTCTGCAGCCACTTGTCACGCTGTCCACCGCTGAGGCAGAATACCAGGCTCTCAGCCTTGCTGTGCAGGAGTCTATGTTCCTGCGACAAATGCTCAGTGAGTTGGGTTACCCGCAACATGATGCTACACCCATCGGTGAAGACAATCAGGCATGCATTTTTATTGCAACTACGGCCAGCACCTCCAGCAGGACTAAACATCTGGATATTCGTCTCCACTTTGTACGAGATGCGCATCAAGGTGGATTGGTCAAAATCTACTATGTCCCGAGCACTGAGATGCTTGCAGACATCTTCACAAAACCCATTCCCAATCCACAGTTCGAGAAAATTGTCTCAACTGTGATGCGTTGCTCTGTTGATTAATTCCTCTGTTACAAAATGACAGTCTGCTCCTCAGTCAGGGGGAGTGTTGAAGTGCCTGAGTCAAGACTAACACAAGGTACTGCAAAATCAGGAGTTAATGTACTGGACTGATGTAGAAATGATCTAGTACATAATTACAGTGACTGTTCAGATCAGATGTGGGATCTGAACAGACAGGCAAATAAAACACAACACAACTGTCTGCGCAACCACCGAGGTAATGTGCAGTTTCTCTCAGGAGGGGGTCGACACAGCCCTCTCAGTTTCTTATCGACAGGACACATCAGCTAGGGCTCTGCTGTCCTGTCATTCAATACTAGAGCAAAACTAGCTAGACTTGTGTGGACTTGCTGCAAGCTAGGTCCTGTAATGAGCTTGCAGCCCCACTTGTAAATCACTTCCTTGTTTCCCTCAAGATTCAACAGTCTCAGCCTCCTTCTGCATCACACACACACACTGCTTCAGTCTGAAACTTCATTACAGAGCCCACTCCTCAGACCATGCTTTGCCATTTTTTTTTTTTTTTTGCGCCCCCGGGATATGGGACTGGCAGGGAACCCGCACCGGCACCCTCTACAGGCGGCGTTTTGCAAGCATGACTGAGAGCAGAAGTTCGAACAGGCGGCGTTTTGCAAGCATGACTGAGAGCATGCTTTGCCATTTATTATACAAATCCATGATGACCGAGCCATGTACACTCCTCCACAAAAGTCCGGACATGAGTTGTGTTAAACATAAGCTAGTCAGGAACACGCTCCCCTCTCACCACGTCAAGCACGACAATACCCGAGTACCACCCCATTGTAAGAGAGCCAAGAAGCAAGCAGGAAGCCGTCATCCGGGGTGGTTCGACCTCAGCTTAAAGCGGGTGTTGTCAGTGGAGTTTGTCGAATTAAGCCCATGAATTCCCAGGAAATTGTTTTAACTACACACGTCGTTATGAGCGCCACGCTTGGGCATGGCTCAAGCGCTCGTACCAAACTTAGGCATTGCTCAAGCGCTGCATATTACTCCGTGTTCCACAGAACTGTATGTTGGGGATATTTGCAGGGGGTTTGGAGGCGTGGGTGCCGTGTTCGATGCGCGAGGTTTGGTTTGCGGGTGTTTGAATAGAGCACGGAAGTTCACGCTTGAGGCACGGGTGATGTTTTTGGAAATCAAGCGAGCAAAAACGCACATTACGCAGGTTTGAATAAGCACTGCACGCTATAAACATGCGAGGGCGAGTGGATTAGGGGAGGGGCAAAGTCCAACTTTGCCGTTAGTACGGACGCATCACATTGACGGTGGTGTTTGGAATGCTTGGGTATGTGCTTGTGCCAACCACACCCGCCCCACGCGTGGCACGCGTCGGGAATTAGGCTCGGAGGTATGAATGAAGAATTGGTAAACAAATATCGACAAACCCCGCACAAATCGCCTCATGAGGTGAGCCGAATTTGATGGGTGTTGCTTGGTACTGCGGCTCAGCTTTGCCGGAATAATTCGTAAATATACATAATTCACAGAAATTGATTTGTAGATGTTTGAATTCCGGAGTAGACGTGTTCGACGCGCGTTGAAAAGACGCGTCCAACGGTACATGTTACAAAAAGTTTTGACCATATTTGAGGAAATTATGATCGTTTGAACATTGTGTCCAAAAGCGGCTTGCCGCCTTGCCCTTGGGTTCAACTCATATCGGTGGTAAGGCTACATACGGGATTTCGTTGATGCCATGGCATGGCAGTTTTGTTGACACCGAAGTCACATATTATGGCAATGCGCCTGTTTTTGCGTTCGGAAATTGCCCAAGCATATGCATTATGAAAATGAGTAATTCAAACGGATGCATCGATATGTTGCGGACATTCGGAACTATTTCCACAAGAAATGTGGTCACCCGTCAAGGAGTGATCATTCTCGATCGAAGTATGTTGTCCGTAGCCGACAGAATCGACCGCGAAGGCCATCGCAAATAAATTAACGCATATCTCGGACGTGCTGACTCGACAGAAGTGGCTCATAAGACTTGAGAATTTCAAAGTTCTTATTGCGTTAGATATTACACGTAAAAGCCAACAAACAAACAAAAGTGTGAAAACGCATGACATTACCTCATTTTGTATAACTTCTTGGCTTTTGTAGAACACTGTTCTCAATACAAAAAAATCAACGGCATGATCAACTAAGCAGCCTTGCATCAGTGCGTCGAGACAAAGCATCGCCCGCAACTGTGTCCATCAACTTAACCAACGGGACGCCCGGAATAATGGTAAATTTTACATACCCCTAACTTAATTCCACATCGCTTTCCTGCTACTTTTCACACAATTTGCAAACGAGGTCGATCCGCCGATGCAGTGAACTAACAAGTAGCTACCACGCCATCCGATATATAGTATATCTCCTCTTCTGTATTCTTGGTGCACTGGGCTTGATTAATCTTGCATTGCGCCGTCAATGATTATCGCAATGCCTCAGTAAATTTTGGGGCCGCGACGGTCCGCCCTACGGAGTTGGATCTTCCTTTGGCACAGTGGTCAGCTCTTTGCTCCGCCTCACGTACACTTCGTTCTCGGAATCTGAAAACTCCAGCTCTTGCTTCCCTTTCGCAACCACCAGGGGGGTATCCGCTGTCTCGACGTCCGGTACCCGGCGGCTAGCGACCGGTTTGTCCTTCGGCTCGGGCGTTTGAATCAGCGGGTCTCGGGCTCCGCTCGATAGCCGGGGACGGGAAGTCTGCAGCAACCTCGAGTTGCGCTCGTTTTGGTACAGCTCATCGCGCTCCGCTTTTTTGTGCTTCTTGCACAGCCACACCAGGCACCCGGCGCACGCGGCGAGCATACAGAAGAGGAACAGAACGAAGCACAGCCAAAAGCGCCAGTCCCGAAAGCCGTCTCCGATCTCAGCCACAAAGCCCTGCACATACACACAAATTCAAATAATATTAACTTAAGATCCGGAGAACATCGTCTTGATCGCATGCGTAGTGTACGTATTTAATGGAAAACACCGCAATAACAAATCATTTTTTCAGAAAGAGACGTGTGCAATCATATTTGCTCATGTACAAAAACGAAGACGCGTGTTTGAATTCCTCCGCTTGAGGCCGGGTGCGGAGATATTCTTTGGTCGTGGTAGCGTCTGGTCGCAAAATCACACGAACGGGCGGAGCAGTTGCTAATGACTCTCCTGCATGTGTAGCGACGAGCGACTAGTGCGATCTGCGACTGTTTTCGCAACTACATTGGTTTACGACCTTGGCGTCTGCCAGGCCACAACCATATTCCTGTTGCACGGTCACAAAAGGATCGCTCGCGTGGTTTTCGCCATTGAGATCGAAAAATTATCCGTGCGATTGCAAATAAAAAGAATCAATAACAGCGCTCATTTTATTTGATTGCGGCCAGTCGTACCCGATACAGCTGCCCGTCTTCACCCTTGCCAACGGTGTTCTCGCCCACGTCGGTGGTGTCATCCCCTGCGATGATTAGAACGTCGAGCGAAGGGGTCGACTCGCCGGGCCCCAGGTCGTTGCAGGCCCTGATGTTGGGGAACCGCGACTGGAGGCTGCTTGCCACTGTGCCCCCGCAGCACCCGGGCACCTGCAGCGCGACACGAGGAGTGCGAGCAGCAATAAACACACGCGATACAAGACGCGGCCGTAAGTACTATTGACAAGCCAAATGTGACAAAACAAGTAACAAACAAGGAATCATCAAAATACATTTACTATAATAGTATCTAAACAACGAATTCTATATTTAAGACACTCAAAGAAAAAGACGATTCGAAGGAAATAGAAAATGAGCTGTCCAAGAGCAGCACGCCATTCCCAACATTTAGCAGAGCGCCTTTCCTTTTCATAGTTATTTAAGCAGAGCTTGATCCCTTCCTTTCCAATGGTGGGGTGTCTTTCTTACATCCTCACATGTGATATTATGCATTCGAAGATGACTGCAGTCCGAATGTGCTGTCCAGATATATTTACAGGTATTGGAAATGTTCGGAAGATTCTTATTTTATATCAGATTCAGTAATATTTATCACGGTTAAACAACATTTAATTGTATTACTTTCTATAGAGTTTTTTTTTTTTTTTTTTGCAGGCAGGAGGTGGCGACGCACCCAAACGGCGACGGAGGGGAAGTCCGACCCAGACTGGAATAGAATGCGGCAGTTGAGACCCCTGTTGAAGAAGTCCTCTCCATCCTCGAAGCTTTCACAAAACGATTCCATCTCCCTGTTCATCTCGATTTTCTGGAGCGTGGTGGCTGTATCGGGTAGAGCCTCCCAAACAAAGACACTGCGCGGAAAACGCAAAACAAGACAACCTTGTCACACAGAAGTGACGAGAGTTCCCGCCGGAGATAAAACTGCAATCATGGGGGAAGTATGCCCCACCTCTTCTGGCAGATTGTCGTCTGGGCCTCGCCCGCGGCGAGGAAACTCAGAAGTATCGCGAGGCCAACACACGGCCCGACCGGCGAGCGCGACATCCTGGCGGGCGCTAAGGGCTCGGTCGCAAGTTCGGAGACAGCTCTGCCTGTCACTAAGCCTCGCCACCTACGCGGACACCGCACGACGCTGTCTGAAGAATGCTCGTAAAATTCAAAACGTGTAGATATGAAGCGCACTACTTTTCAACAAGCCATTTTTTTCGCATAGCCACTTTGGGTTGGATGTCGGCTCTCGAGTATTCCCGGCCTGTGGTGTCGCAAAGAAGTACGCGCGACTGTCTCACAGACCCACCTGTCGCCAGAATGCTTCGACCCGGTGAGCGACGCCAATCCCGGTAGCGTGGATGATATACCCTGTGGATGTGGGGTTTTTTGTTAGAAAGTAGCCGGCGAGGAGGTGGTACTGGGCAGCACTGGAACCGCCTTTCGCCGCCCGCGTGACGATGTTCGAGAAACGTACCAGGGGGGCACTTGAGTCGTTACACCCCGCCACCCGTCCGCCCGAAGGACCGTACAGGTTTTTCCGGTGATTCTGGGCGACAACCTGCGCTGGAATCAATCAGTGGCTCAACCAAGCTTCGGGTTACGGGTAGTACCGAGTGTAATAGCGCTGCGTATTGGTGGTCGCTGGTGGGGTTGCGGCTGAAGGGCCAAGACACGGCTGCTGGCGATCGAGAAACTATCACGCTAACGACAGGAAAACCCAACAGCGTCAGTGCGCATGCTGTTTCGGCGATGTGATGGTACCTGTACATATGTATCTGTAGCTGTACCGCTACGTGTACATGTAGCTGTAACAGAGGAAATAGAAATATAGTATTATTGTTCATTTTCAATGTACGGGTGCTGTGCCACGGAGCCATCAAGTTATTTATATTAGCGGATGATTCATTATCATTTGCTTTTTCTTATTTTTTTCATTCATAGTCACCCATCATTCCGCGCCGTGATGCAATGAATACATGCAAGTACCCGTACATGCGTACTTTATCTTCACACCGATGAGAGTCGTGCTGCCCTCGTGGTCTGCTGCGCGTATACATCAAGCAGGTTTAATGAATTCTTACAAGCACCGCTACGAGTAATCCTTACATGTACTGGTACTTCACGGTAGCGCTTGTAACACCAATACTTATTTACAACACTCGGGTCGGGGGGCCTCATCGTGAGTAAACTGTACCCTAAGGCCTCGTCATGAGCAATGTACATCAATGATTCGACAAATGGCAGCACGACACTACAAATACGGACGGAATTCGGCCCCAGATCTGACGGTATCAAGTACAAGGCTGGTGTACAATGCGGAAATTAGTACTTAATGTGATGTGTGACAGTACGGTTACACAAAACACGTAACAGCTACCGAGTGACTTCGGCGTTGGGGCATGCTGTGCGAACGGCGAAGCATGCTCGTCTGTGTCACCTTGCCGACGAGCATGCCGGTAGGTGACGCGCAGGCCTGGTATACCCAAGCTTGTTTGTCATAGAAGCCGCCGTGTAGGTGGTACAGATGCATATTTCTTAACAGATTATTACATTTTATTCTCCCCTGATGATTTTGTACAGAATTCTAAGCGGTCCTAAACACCGTCCGCGCACCACCGCCGCTGCCGCACACCCTATCTACGCCTGTGATAGACGTGCGTGTAGCTGGCCGTCCTACCCCCAACATCGTACGCGCAGTGAACATGGAGCGTGTCCGACGACACCAGGCGGTAGGTGTCCAGGCCGGAGCCAGCATGCGGGTCTTCCCAAGACATGGACAGCAGCAGTTGCCCCTCCTGGAGCTTCACAGACCCTACACTTTGCCCTGTGGGAAGCAAGCAATGATTCTTAATAGGATTATTTCGGGATTTTCGTGCGTGCATGAAGGGTGTATGGAGTTGGGGCTGGTGTGTGCGAGCGCGCGTGTGTGCGGGCTACGCGTATAGATGTGTGTGTGTGTGTGTGTGTGTGTGTGTGTGTGTGCTTATGAGTGAGTGAGTGAATACGTATGTGTGTGTTTGTGTGTGTGTGTGTGTGTGTGTGCGTGCGTGTTTGGTAGGTGTGTGGGGGGGGGGGGGGGGGGGGGCACTAGCATGCAATAGCTATTCTCACCTCTGCGTAGGTCGCGCCGCTTCTGTCTCACCGGCTCCCCTGTCAATGGGTAGTGCTCCCGCACCTGATCATAAGACAGGAGGATACGTGAATTCAATATCTTAAAACATACATTTGGCATCAACAGCATACAAGCTGTTTATGTGCAACAAGAACATAAGAAGGCTCCAAATTAAGCTGCAATTGATCACTTGAATGATCATAAACATGAAGATGCATCTGCGCATTTGATTGCCATTAATGTTCCCTGTATCAGCATTTTGCGAAAGTGAGAAATAGCACCGTGTGTCTGTCTGTGTGCGAGGGGAGAGAGAGAGAGAGAGAGAGAGAGAGAGAGAGAGAGAGAGAGAGAGAGAGAGAGAGAGAGAGAGAGAGAGAGAGAGAGAGAGAGAGTGTGTGTGTATGTGTGTGTGTGTGTCTGTTTGTAATTGGGGGTGGATTGAATGCCAGCACTATGTGACTGTAGTTGTTGAGTACATATTTTCGAAAAACCAACCGACAGGATGTGGAGAAAATAAGTAGCGCATAGTAGGACCCCCCCTCCCACCAACACATAAACACACGCACCCATACATGTGAAGCTCTGAAAGGGCATTGACATTGTAGAAATGCAGCGCCTTCATCACATGGATCCGAATAATCAAGACATAAGTTGATTGTTATGAGGGAAACAGGAGCTGTTTGGCAGATCATGCAATGCCATCCTTTGATGTTCCCTATCTGACTTTGATGAACGGCAGAACACAGTGGCTCGGTACCTTGAACCACGGGATGGCGCACAGGACTGCCATTTTGAACTTCGAGTCTGTGATCTCCAGTTCCAGCCCATTGACCAAACCCACCGCGCGCCGAATGAGCGGGTTCAGACGGACCAACTCCATCGCGCCGTCCATAGGCTCCGAAAGCTTTCCGTCCTTTCGCCACACACCATTCAGCGTCTCGCCACTAATGCCCAACGCAACGGCCTCGTCAGCCACTGCCGGGCTCGCCGGCTCCGGAGGCACGCGTTCTACGACGACGGTGCTTTGTGTCGTCTCTTCCTTGGCAGCGGCTGTGGCAGCGAGGCCGCGTTCTCGAGCCAGCAACGTCAGGCGGGCGAGCCCAATCGCCGATACCCCGACAAGAGTCGGTGCGTTGCAGGTAAGATAAACCAGCGCGACAGCCATGGCAGTAAAGATAACGTCGTTGAGCCATGTTAGCCAAATGTACGACTGCTGCCTCGCCAGCTGCGCCATGGTTGTCCCGCGCCCGCGAGCGTCAGCACTGTCCGTGGGTGCCGGTTCCCCATCCCTCGCGAGTCCAGTAACGACATTATGTGTTTTTGTCCCCTCCGAGCCCTCACTACGGAGGGGCTGCTCAGGCTTGGACGCACGCCGCCGCTGCTTAAAAACCTGCTGTGTTGCGAGACGGGTAAAACTGAAGTGATAACGAGCAACCCCGGAAGCAAATTACTATGTTGACGTGCCTTATTCTCTACATCATGTGATGCAACAAGAGGAAAATAAATTTGAGGCGTGTGTAAAATACTGGTCGCCAGCGAGTGCCTCGTCGCTGTTTTTTCTCTGATCTAACAACTCTTGCAGGAGCTTCTGCGCGCGACAGGTACGACTTCACTTATGTCTACCAACTTCTTTTAATTTCTTTGCGTTGCGCTCTGAATAGCAAGCCCGCTACCTGAATCTCTAGCCCCCTTGTTCGTCTCGTGCTAGTGTGCTTCAAGTCAGTTATATCACATTCAGTGAATGAGCGCGAGTCTGTCGAAATCAATAAGGACGCAAAGGCGAATGCTGTGCTGTAGTGGGGGGACGCGAGTGGAGAAGCAAATAGGGGAGACGAGGTGCTAGAAGGAGGTTTTGGAAGAGGGAAATCATAGGCAACTCGTGTATAAACTTAAGACTGTTAAAGCGGCTCCTGCTAGGCTTGTGGTTAGGGTAGAGGTAGGGAGGCACAAGAGGAAGAGTCTACGTGTACGTACCGCAAGAGTAGCGCCCGTCGCTAGTGCGAGCGCCGCTGCGGGCTTCACACAAGCCGACATTGACGACATCCCGCCTCCGGGATTCAAAATAAATGGATAGGCGCCGTGCTGATGTCTATAACTTTGCGGGTGTTCAATCTTAAAACGCCCGTGGGGTCTGCTAGCTGCTGAGCTGCTAGGAAATGCTCAGCGACGACGATTCGACGGAGGTGGTGAAGGTGGTCGTGGCGATAATAGTGAAACGGTATTGCGCAGAACGGGCGGTGACAGATCACAGCATTTGATTAATTAATTGGTGTCAGCCGCATCCATATTGAAGGGCTTGCGCCTTGCTTTTTTAATTATTGTTTCCAGTACGGTACGAGTACCCGTATGTATTTGTGTCATATATATATCGCCTGCTCGTCATATCTATAGTCCGTATACGGGTACGGATATACTACTATCTTCAAAAATAAAGATAAAAGATAGCGGCCTCCACTGCTTTTTCTTGTAAGAAATTTATGATTATCAAAGAGCACGACACCTTGATATATCCCCGCCTTAGTAGGAGTGCTGGCATGGCATAACGGACGCGCTGCTGCTATGAATGTACAATTAATGTACTTTTTCATTTAACATTAACATCGATCATAAAAGACATTAGTCCATATTTCCCCTACACTAAACACGTTAACCCCCCTCGCGGGACCTTTCGTCATCACAGCACAATACATTATTCTTCAAATTTCCAAATTATTGCATTCCATGTCGTACGGGAGATACCTACTCCGGACGAAAGAGGACAGTTTCTCTTGCTCACCTTTTTCAACAATGGCCACGATGGCACTTCATCTACAACTTTTGTTGTCACATCAATAATAAATAATATACTGGTAAAACAATATCAACTTCAATTTAGCGACTGGGAGTCAGATTATGCCAAAGATGACAGCTTGCTTACATTTTGGATAAACAGGCACTAAAACACCTATTCAGAGGTGTTATTTCTATTCAGCGCTTGATCAGGGAAGGGTGGGTGGGTTGCGCGAGCCGAATGGGCGAGCGCAAAGGCAGAAGGTGGCTGCTACCAGCTAGAGGAGCTGCTTTATAGGTAAAGCAGGTGGGCGTCCGCCGCGGACAATTTACTGCGCTTGTGACGCTTTGTCTCCGCGCGTTGCCTTAGGCGGACTCAACATGGTACGTTTACTAACCGTTAAACCCCAATATTTTACCAATATAAGAATTTAGCGACTGGGAGTCAGATTATGCCATTGAGATAGACTGAAGGTCTGCATAGGCTACTAATCCGGGGGTTTGGCGACGAGCCAGCCGAAAAATAGCCAGGCCGCCGGGGTTTCGCTCATGGTGGGGTCGATGTACTTGCCGGTGACGACGTCGCTGGTTTTCGACCAACCACCCATGTAGCGGATTTTGGTAAGGGGTGCGCCGATGCATGCGGCTGCGGACGCCGCGCCTTTACGTAGGCTATGCGATGTCCACTTGAATTGCGTGGGGGGGGCAGCGTCGATGGTGTTGCACGCCTCACGAATCCACTCGGTGATGGTCCCGGCCGTCCACGTGTGTGGCTGTTCCTCGGGCGTGACGGCCCAAAAAGCAGTTGGTTCGGACCCAGTGCCGAGGATGTTGCAGTAACTGGTGCGTCCAGCGGTAAACGCCTCCAGGAGGTCCGCGAGTAGCGGTACTGCAGTAATAGGGAGTTGCAGGAGCGGTTTATCGGCCGCGGTCCTACGCTGGTCTCCCTTTGATTTTCGTACAAATAACAGTATGTTACCGCCCGTTCGGTCGACCGCGATGTCGTCCGTGTGGCAACGTACGCCGGTTTCTGCGCGGCAAAAATAGCAGTAGTTGGTGCAGACTGCGAGCATCGCGCGGAACGTCTTGATATGTACGAGGTTGTCCGGCTGCCAGGTGAGCGCGCGGTAGTGTCGATGGGCGAAGAGTAGCATTTGTTGTACGATTGGGGCTGGGAGCGGTACGCGAATGTCGGGGGCGGTGATGGGCTGCTGCTGCATGGCGAGCCCCCGACGTGCGTCCGTGAGAAGGGGTCCTAGCGCCACGGGCTCCTTCAGGTGGTCGCGAAAGAACTTATTTATGGCCGAGAAGTAGGGCTGGAGGCTGTTGGCTGCGATGGTTCCGGATCGGGCGAGCCACGCTGTAAATCGAAGCATGTCGGCCGCGGTCGCCTCGAGGGGTGTGATTCCTTCCTCGTTGCAGAAAACAGTAAAACGGCGCATACCGGTGCCATAGTTGTTGTAGGTGGAGGGGGCGAGGGAGCCGGTGAGAAGGTCGAGCACGAGGTCGCCCAAGTCGTCCGTGCCGACGAGTGTGCCGACATGGTTGCGCATCGAGGCGTGCCACGGTGCGTGGGCCGCAGGTTCGACTAGTCGGTACTTTACGGGTGCGGCTGGGCAGTCGGTGTCCGCGGATGTCCGGTCGTGCCGCGGTCTTGTCGAGGACGTCCGGGTGGTCGGTGTCGTGTAGTTCGCGTAGGTAGAATCGGGCTGCTGGAATGGCGAGGTACAGGTACTGTGCTTTTCCGGCGAGCACCGCGAGCTGCCGGGCAGGGAGCCATCGTGCGTCGCGCGTAGAGCGTTGTAGGAGGGTCCGGGCTAAGGTAGCGATGGCCTGTAGTTTCGAAACAGGGGCTCGGAACGTAGAGGTTGTGGTGTCGATTTGGAGGCCGAGGTGTTCGCAGATTTGCGTCGGCTCCCAGTGGCCTTTCTTGGGGTTGCGTCCTAGCCCGAGGCGGTCGAGTAGGCACGCGACGCGGTCTCGGAGTTGTAACGCTGCGTCTCTGCTGTCGGCAAAAAATAGGAAGTCGTCCATGTACGGGAGTAATCGGACACCCCGCCATCGAGAGTTGCGCAGATAGCGTCGGGACGGTGTAGGTCGTGTGGGCTGGTGTTGCGTAGCTAGACGGGGGTTGCGTGCGGTGGGGTTGAGCAGTGGTTCGCGTAAGTGCCGGATAAAAACTTCGGTAAGCCGGCAAAAATAGTAACTGCTGCATTTCCAGCCCATCGGAAGCCCGGCGAGTCTGTACAGTGTTCCGCGATAATTTACCGTGAAGAAGTCTCTGTCCTCCTCCCGTATGCCCAGGGTGTAGTAGCCGTCCGCTAGGTCGAAAGACACCATCCAGTCGCCGGCCCGTGTCAAATTCTTGAGGTGCTTGAGTGTCTCGAAAGTGAGCTTGTGGTCCTTGCAGTACTTGTTCAGGGGGCGTAAGTCGATAATTAGTCGCCATTTGTTTTCGCCCGGTTTCGGGACTAAAAACATTCTGGAAACCCATCTGCTGCGCTGGCCTGGCTCCCAGGCGCCTGACTGCAGGAATCGGGGAAGCTCGGAGTCCATGAAGTCGAGTTGCTGTTTTGTTGCGTTCAGCATGGAGGTGCCGCTGTTGAAAGGTGGGGGTCGCCGGCCGCCAATGAAAGGTATGCGAACCCCGTGACGAATCCAACCCAGAACTTGTTCGCTCGCGCCTAATCGCTTCCACTCGGACGCTCTTTTCCGCACGCGGTGTCGCATGAAGTTGGAACGGTCGTTGCAGGACGTGGCGCGGCGGGTCACACCGTCAGGCGTTCTTGTCCGGGTTCTTGGTCTTCGTGTCTTTGGGGTCGGCGTTGTCTCTCGGTGGCGGCTTGGGCTTGGGTTGGGGTCGGGGGTTCGGTGTCGGTGTAGGCCGGTCGGGGGGGGGTCGGTCGGGAGTCTTGCGCGCGAAGGTAGCTCCCGCGGCGGCTTTGGCGCTAGCGAGTAATGAACACTCGAGGGTCTTGTCGATGAACGCTCGGTGTAGGTTGTCGTACTCGGAGGAGGCAACGTCCGGTCGCGGTTTGAGGAACCGCTCGTAGGCGAGTTCCGCGAAAACGCGGTCCGAATCGCTCGTCTCCCCTCCGCCCTTGGTGTGTCGGATGTGGGATATCCGCACACGGGCGGCCTCCTCGAGCGCGCTGTGGGTGTGGTTGCTTTGACGCAGGGTGACGACCGCCGCCGCGAATTCCGGTGAGTCCTTGGGATAATTTTGAATGTCTTCCAGAGCTGATAAGCTCGCCGTGTTAGCGCAGGCGGCGTAGGCGGCGTGACAGGCCGTGGCGCGGTATTCTTCGAGCGTGGCGTTGTGCCGGCGGGCGGAGAGGTGGCGGTAGGTGTCACAGGTGAGCTTCCAGATTTGTGGGCCGTTGAGATGTCGGGGGGGTAGCTCGAGGCCGGGGGCAATGTAGGGTCCCCATAGCTCTGTGTCGATGTGGTAGTCCTCATCTGGCAGGGCTGCTGGGGTTACCGTCGTCGCTGGGGCTGGGGCCAGGGGTCGCACGGTGGGGTCGATCGAGGGTAGCTCGGTCGGCAGCTGGGCGCTGCGGGCGTCGTGCTCCGCAATTCCACCCTTCGGCGTGTCGAATACGCCGACGGGACTGGCTAGCTGTGTGCTGACTTGCTTAGCTGCTGCTAGTTGAGTGATGATGGTCGAGCTAAGCGTAGCCGTTAGTTCGGTAAAGGCTTGCTGAAAACGGCCATTTAGTCGCTCCTCTGAAGCGGCCGCGTTAGCGAGTAAGCGTTGCTCCTGTTCTTTGAATTCTAATGATGTAACAAATTCCGGCGCGTCGCGAATTTCGTCGTCGACTTGTCTGTCTGTAGCCATCGTATATTCGAGCAGGGTAAAGAGTCTCGGCCGTGGTAGACGCGGTCGAGGGTAAGCTGTCACCTTGCGCAGCTACGAGAGCTACGATGCCTGTTGCGCGAGCCGAATGGGCGAGCGCAAAGGCAGAAGGTGGCTGCTACCAGCTAGAGGAGCTGCTTTATAGGTAAAGCAGGTGGGCGTCCGCCGCGGACAATTTACTGCGCTTGTGACGCTTTGTCTCCGCGCGTTGCCTTAGGCGGACTCAACATGGTACGTTTACTAACCGTTAAACCCCAATATTTTACCAATATAAGAATATATCGCAGTAACAGTGCTACCCAGTACACGTACCATTCTACATGTAACATTATTAATTAAGGTCGGTGGCCTGACGCATCAGGAAACGGAGCACAGCACTACCGTCAAAGGGCTATTCAGTCCGTCCCCTTCATACAAGGATATACTACCTTCAGACAAAATAATGTGACGTGGCATTTCAACATACTAGAACGTGCGAAAAACGTACATAACGCATTAAAACGTACAAAAACCAACCAGACTTATAGAGCGTATAACACGAACGAAAACGTACCGGCAACTATTCCGTGCGCATTGATGGTCGGCGCACCGTACCGATACCAACAACTTGTACGCAATTTCCACTTGAAGCAACAGGTTTTTCCAATTCGATCCATCGAAGCTGCAAAAAACATCGCAAAAGGTGCTGAAAGGTGTTGTTGACGCGCTCCATCAATCCATCCATCTCTCGGTGTCGGCGGGAAGAAATGTTGAGCCGCGCTCCAAGGCGTCTCCAAAGCGTCTCCTAGAACCCGCTAGCGAATCTCGGGTCGCGGTCACTAACTAGCATTCGAGGCAGTCCGTGTACTCTGCAAACTCCCGTAAAAGCAAATTAGGAGTTATTCCGTTGTTACGTTCTCTGTACACGGCAAAAAATGGGCCATTCGAGTAAGATTGTCGGCCACAATTAACACGCGGTCAAAGCCATTGCTCACAAGCAAATGCGTCAAGTAGTCAAGTCCCACAACGTGCCAGGGTCTAGGTGGAATATGTAAGGGGTAAAGAGTCGTAGCCATATGGGGTTAGTGTTTGCTCGTCGACACACGACGTAGCGCTCACAAAAATCTTCAACATCTTGGCGAATTCGTTTCCACCAAAATATGTCAAGCGCATTAGCAAGAGTGCATGCGACTCCTCTTTGACTAGCTCACGAACTATCGTAAGGCTCAGAGATCCATCTATGTCCGGGCTTAAAGTTCCGCGGGATTCAAAGGCGATCGAGACGCCAAAAGTACCTAGCTATGGCTTCTATCAGACTGTCTTTTGTCCACTCACCCTCGTCCCCATAAAACGAGTCTTGGGAGTACCCCTCGCGAACGAGATCAGCGAACTCAATGCTCAACCGCAACGCGTTAACAATATTTGAGTTAAATGCGCGTCTTCTAACAGCGGCTGGCACTTCCATCGTAAATTTGCATCCCGGAATAATGGAACTATGGTTTGAGGTACGAAGTATGTCTCCAACTTAACGGATGTGCTTCGTTCATGGCTCGCTAAGGATGCGCAAGCGTCATTGAATCTACAAACGTTTGCAAGTCCCGTAGGTGACGTGCTTGCCGCTACTTGTTCAACTTGTTGTTTGGTTGCGTGAGCAAATATCGCACGGTGTCGTGGTGTGTTACGACAAGGAACTTAGAGCATCCTTCAAGGTAACACCTCCAATGCTTAACCGCTTCGCATACGGCCAAAGCTTCCAAATAATAGGCAAAGTAGGTGTTGCCACGCTCAACTAGATTCAGCTTACGCGCCCAGTAAGAGAGTGGTTGAAGTCCTCCTCCTTGGTCTTGCAACATGACTTTTGCATTCCCCATTGTCGAAGCATATGAAGCCACGGTGAACGTCGCGTCCGAGTTGACCTCCGGAAGGATCAGGCATGGCGCAAAAATGAGCGGCAACTTGAGAGTCTCGAAGGCGTCAATGTAACCATTTTATGGCCTGGACTTCTGCACTAAGTCCGTCAAAGGAGCCGACACGTCGCTAAAATGGTGGATGAACTTGGCGTAGAAGGTGCATAATTGTACGAAACTGAAAATTTCCAATTGCGTCGTAGGCATTGGCTAGTCTGCAACGGCTTCGACTTTCTTTGTCGAAGCATGAATTTTACCAGCATCCACAGTGTAGCCTAAGTACTCCACCTCCAAAAGACCGAAACAACACTTCTTAAGACGCAACTTTAAGCCATTTTCTTTGAATCGTTGAAGCACAAGACGCATGTGCTCAAGGTGTTCGTCCAACGTGCGACTCTAGACACAGGCGCCGTCGAGGTAGATAATAACGAACGTGTGAAAATCCACGCAAGATTTCATTTGTCATTCGTTAGAATGTAGGTGGGGCATTACACAGACCGGACGGCGTGGCGATCCACTCCATCAGACCGTCAGGTGTCGGAAACATTGTCTTGTGGATATCCTCATCATGCACTCGAGCTTGCTAGAAGCCAAACGCGAGGTCAAGATGGTTGTAGAAATGCGCGTCCTTCAACTCATCGAGGGTATCCTCCTGACCTCCACACGCGGACGTGGATCGGCGTCCTTACGCGTAACCTCATTAAGTCCACGGTAATCAATGCATAGTCGCAGCGAGTCATAAGGTTTACGCACAAAAAAGGATAGGTGAGCCAAACTAATTTCTACAAGACAAAGGTAATGGAAACCCCAAGCATAAAAAAGGGGCAAGGAGGAAACAACCCCACAAGCCTAAGCCCGAGGAGCACGAAGGCATGCCACATCATCAAAACACTGCCCTCATGCAAAGTGTCGCTATCATAAGAACCCAAAGTGCCATGAAAAGCAGCATAATTGCGTTGCATGATTTCTCGCCGCATGTCCCCCGGAAAACGTCGAAAGGGAATATTATTAGATCGACGGACGAAATGCGGCATGCGGATATAACTGTAAAAACGCAATGAACGAAAGTATGCAGTACCCATGCCATGGCACCGGCGAACTGCCACCAAAATAGCCAAGCGATCAACCAACTCAGCCGCCATGGTAGGCGCCAACCGGCCCCCATCCTCCAGAGGGAAGGGGTAGTAGTCATGGACCGACAGAACCCAAGGCGTGCCAAGCAAAGCGAAAGTGCGGAGGTCGGCATTGAGCTTGCGTTGTTGACCTCCCAATGCAAGACTGCCCGGGAGTGGGAGACGAGCACCTTTATGTGGAGCATTGGTGTTCGTGCGGGTATTTGTTACGATGTGCCATCCGTCACATCAACAAGATGACGATGTGCCGATGTGGAGCATAAAGTCTAATCAAACCCTTTCCCCATGTCGATCTCGAGAAGCTCAAGACCGAATACGGCGGACCTCCAACCGCAAGTCCCGCCCCTTTGTAGCCCCCGCTTCAAGCATGAACTCTTCAAACACGTAGACAATCCGATCGTGGAGCTAAATGACGAACCAAGCGCACGGGCACCGGGGGATGTTGTCCATGAGTTGTGGAGAGCTCACCCGACATAGAGGTGCCCGATACCGTCGACGAAGATTTAGATCCACGAGAATCTGAGGGAGCTTCATTGCATGAGAGGCGCGCTCCGCAGTGAGCGCTCCCTCCGTGGGCATTTTTGAACATGAGAGGCGCGCTCCGCAGTGAGGCCCAACACCCGGTTCGTTGTCATCGTGTAGCAATAGGATGGCACCTTACAATGGACTATGATGCGAAAAAGATAGCCTAAGCCCCGCGACCCGAAATCACCCTCATATAGTCCGGTGGGGAAGGTCTACAAAACGCCAAGAGGTCAAGGCAAGCCCCGGCACGAAGAATGCGCGAAATGCCCGCCCGCTTAATGTGGTCCCGAGAATCTCCCGGGGCGGGCGAGTAAAGAGAGCATCGGGAAAAGAAGTTGTAGGCAAGTCAACCGGGTAGCGGGGCCCACCGCATTGTTAACCGGAGATACCACCAACTCGGGGGCTTGATTTAAGGATTTGAGTCAACACACATCGGGCTTGATTTTAGCCCGATCAAGCCCAACTTGAAATCGGGCTTGATTTTAATTTGCGAGTCAACACCATGAGATCCGATTCCGAAAACCCGCCCATATCGGAGGTTGTTGTTTATCGTAGTCCAAAATACTTCGTACAAAGAGAGAGGAAGTATTGATATCACCGCCAGGTTGAGCAACATTGAAGCACAGGGCCGCGCTAGCGAGAATAACCATTGTCACGATAGATTCGAAATAGAGTAGAATCTGCTTTAAATTCTTTCGTCGAACAACGAGCGAACGACTGCTATCGACGTGTGACGTAACACTCAGTTTGGCAGTCGCACGTCGGCGCGGGAAATATGAAGTCGAAGCATATACAGCACGTACACGGTCCAAGCTAATAAAATCGTTGACGTGGAAGTTGAGGGAACAGGAGGAATGCTTCTTGCTGACAGGGTCAACAACCGACCTCATTTCCGTAACTCTATTGATTCGTAGTACCCCATCACGGGTGAGGGGGGATGCTCGGTGTGCTCGTCGTCTGAGAGTAGCGCACAAGGTGTGCTTGGCGACCCAGTATTCACGCTATCTTTGCTATCGAAGGCTTTGAAGATGTAACGGTGATCCGCTGAGGCGCCACGTGCTATGGCACCGCGCGACGCAGCGACGCCGCCCTCCCCTGGCGCGCTCCCACTGCCGTCCTCGCTGTCGTGCGTCGAAGTAAGGTCAACCACAATGGCTGTAATATTATCTCGGCTGCCCTTACTAAGCGCGGCCCGGATGAGCACCGTTGCGGCTATTTTGGTAGCGGCGCGCGAGCTGGCGCCTTTTTCACGTGCGCGCTTCAACGCCTTCTTCGCCAGCTGCACCGTCTCCTCGTTCGATAGCACGTCCCAAAGCCCGTCGCTCCCCATCACAATCAACTCATCGTCGTCCCGCCGCTGCACAATAGTTATCTCGGGGTCCGGAATCACGAACGGTTGCAAACACTGGTCCCCGATAGCACGGCTCATCGCTAGCACGCCCATCACCCGCCGGCCGTTCCAGTAGAGAATCTGCCCACCCGCAGCCTCCACGCGACTCTTCTCGTCCTCGCGATCCGGCTTGTGGTCATCCGTCAGCGCCACCACCTGCCCGTTACCTCGCGAAATTACGGCGCGCGAATCGCCACAATTGGCGATGCAGAGGACACGGGAGCCAACAAGGGTGCACACGGCCGTCGAGCCCACATACTCGGCTCCGTCGGTGGCGCAAAACTCCTCGTCTGTGCGAAGAAACGCCTCCGTGAGCGCTTGCTCGAGGTCGTCCACTGTCGTCACGCCTTCCATGTAGTGGCCCGCGAGGGTAGCGGAAGACGAATCGTGTACGTCGTCCGGGTCGCCAGCAGACTGACACGGCGCTGTGCCGTTGGGAACATCCATCCCTTTTTCCCCGGCCGCGTCGTCATCCTCCGTCGTAACCACCACGTCCTGCGGAACCTCCAGCACGTCCAGCCGCGACCTGCTACGTGACGGCCTCTTCCGGACGCCATTGTCTTGGTCTCCGCCCGCACCCGCATTTGGGCTGCCATTGGCTTGCTTGTTCTTCAGCGCGTTAACGAGGTGAGTGTGGAGGCGCTTTGTGCAGTGGATGGCAGCCGCGGCGCCGCCGTGGCCGTCAAACACACCGAAAAAGTGAAACGTGTCGCTGAGCAGTTGCTGCTCGCTCAAATCCGCTTTACTGCTTCCGCTGCCGCTGCTGCTGGCCACCTCGTCTTCCTTCACACTGTCGCCAGGCACGGCCTTGATAGCCTCGGGAGAGAGAGAGGCGGGGTTTGAGTCGGCCACCAGCCGGACGGGCCACTTCTCCTGCTGCCCGGCATGCATGTTGACGTGCAGGAAGTTTGGGATGGTGATGTAACTGTCCTCCATCTCGGGCCGCACCCCGGGGGTCTGCTTAGCGCCGTGAGGCGGGCAGGCCTTCGGCTTTGAGAGCGCTTTTATCTCTGTTGGGCTACACAGGTTCTCAATGTCCAACTCGTCCACGTCTAGGTCGTCAATGTGGAAGGAGCGAAGGGACTCCTTCATGTTTTTAACGGATGGTAGCTTATGAAGCTTACCAACGTTAGCAAATACGCCTGCACGAGGCAAAATACAAGGCCTGTTGATCAATCCACACTAAAAAATAGTCGCTGCATGTCATACGCGGATTATAGCAAACCACCACTCGATTTGTTGCTCTGCGCCCTTACCTGAAACGTAAGCAGGTCGAAGAGAGGGCGCTGAGGCAATAAATATAGCGCAAATATAATCAACCACCTCGTGCACGCTCGCGTTAAATATCTCTGCAAACTCGGCTACCACCGTTGCAAAGCTCGCCCTGCGGTGTGCCCAGTAGTCAGAGACACGGGTAATCGTGACGGCTAAGAACAAGAGGCCCTGGCACTGCCTCGCCCAGTGCATAACAAAATAAAACACGAAGTTGCCGCACCTGTCCAATGGGTCGCTTCGACGCACACGGTACTCTGTAAGCTTTTTGCGAGACGTCTCCCAAGCTGCCTTTGGAGCCTCCTTGGCTGGCTCAAAAAGCTGCAATACTACGGCTAGTTTTGTCAGCAGCACGCCTTCGATGCTTCCGTTGCTGAGAGCGTCAAAGATGCTGTCCATCCTCCTCTCTGCAAAATAGTTTGCAATACAGGGTTAGCCCACTGAACATTGAGGGGGGTAATCCAACTCCAACAGAAAAGCGCGCACATATTCGAGATAGCATGTTCTTCACAAGGGAAAAGAAAAAGGATGAGGGGGTAGTGCCTGCCGTGCCCCTGCCATCCGATGGGAGAAATAGACTATCTTGGTTGTCACTAGCTGTGTCAAATTGTGAATCGAACGAAGACAGGAGAGCCCCTAGGAAGTTTCTGCGCACCCACAGAACAGTGACACGCCATCAGGACACAGAAAACACAAAAGAAAGACATTAAGAGTGCCCAACACCACTCCCTGTTCGCAGCTTCGGAGCGCCAAGCATATAGCTTACCCTAAATTCACATCCCCTGCGTGCATGAAGCAGCACATGAAGAGCACAAACTCGAGGTAGCCCAGAATCCGAATGTGGTCGGTGTCCAGAGCCAACAGCACCTTTACGGCTGCCGCGGCGGGAGTCTCACCGCTCCAGGCAAGGTCGCGCCCAACCCCAGTATCTGACGGGTTCTCAATGCAACCTTGCAGCCTGCCGGACAGCCCAAGCCCCAAGCACATCCGAAAAGGGGATACACACAAAAGCCATAAGCCCAAAAGAATTATGGCACTGCTTGTTGCAGGATATCCAACCACCGGCCACAGTGAGCTTCACGGCAAAAACAGCTACAGATAAACTGGGCTGCGCTACTTTCGCACCTGCCCACAAGGTCCTGGAAATTCACCCGCCCACTCGCCAGAACGTCCAGGTGATCGAACAATAACCTGCATCAATATTACAAGGGTTTGTCCCGTTCAATATGCGCAGACGCATGTCGAGGAGGGTGCCCAGCGATGCACGTAACGGACACCCTTCGCGCGAGCCGCGTGGCACACACCTTAAGCGCGCATCCTTGGCAGCTTGTGCGAGTCCGCTACTCCCGGCGAAGATGGCCCCCGCGAGAGAGTCCTTCTTCCCGTTTTCCGGGCACTCCGCCATTGCCGAGCTCGCCTTCGAGATACCGTACCCGTATCGTTTACGTGCGCGAGACCTGCGAGCTACGCGAAGCGACGGGACCTGTTCAATCTGCCAGTCGGGCGTTTAGTCGAGACGCAGGACTGACTCAGGCAGTGGTTAATCACGCTTTTTGGAAAGCCAATTTCGAAGCTCCCGCTCTGTCGGAGGTTCGGGCCGTTAATCATAACGCCATCCCGTAGGCCTGCTGTGCTGTAGTAATGTGCTTGAGTGAACGGGGTGAGAAATGTGCGGAAAGTATACGGAAGCGCGAGCGGGAAAACACTTGAAAGAAGGGAGGAGCTTGACACGTACCTGTTCCTCGGTGTTAAAGTGATATCCTTCACTGGCGGATTCCCCTTCGGAAACTTCGTGCCCCTGGTTATGGTAGAAAACCGCGTGTGCTGAGAAGAAAGCACGAGTTGCGATGCGCGTGCTTATCAGCAAAGACAATAACAACTACCCGCCTCTGTTATTGGCGCTTTCAGCAGGAAAAGCGGGCCCGCTCGGTACCCGTACGTTCGGAAATGTGAACGTTGTTAAAAGTTATAACCGGAGTGCTGTGTGGGTCCAGGCCAAAACCGCCAACGAATGCCACTAGAATAATACCCTAGCTGAATGTGTTTGGTGCTTCACTTGCTCGAGCTCAATCCAGTCAGGGAAGCAGGTGCGGCGTTGTGGCGCGTTACTGAATGTGTGCCACGTGACGGGGAGGCGAGCAGCTATATATGCGCAGGAAGCAGATATTCTGTACTACCTTATGTACCGTACTCAGGTACTGCTACGGCTGTAACGTATCGAATAGTACGGGTGGTATATACTGTCTAGGTTTTAAAATGAAAATGTGTTACAAAAAAAAGCAGTGGAGGCCACCAAGCAAAAAGAAGAAAAAAGGAAAAACTGCGCAAGTTTTTTGTAGGAATATTTGACTAAGACACTGAACCAAGACACTCAGGCAGGTCGCCCCCGCCTGCTCCTTTCCCTCCCTCCCTCCTCCCTGTTCGTAGCGGGGAGGCTGGGGAAGGGGTGGCTCTGCGTGTTTTGTAGCGATCAACGCTGCTCCCGGGGCCTCGTTATGGCCGACGACCGGGCCATTGACCGGCCTTCGCGTCTTGCTCCCGGGCCGTCCCGACTGGCTTCCCCTTCTCCTCTTCCCCCTTTCGCCCGGTCCTCCGCGTCTGGACCTCCCCGTCGCGATTCTGCTGCTCGTTGGGCCCGTGCTACGGTCCGTGCGTCGTCTATATATAAAAACCGCTAGCCGGACTCGTGCCTAACATCGGTATGCAAAGAGACGGCCTGATGCCCGCCGACCCCTCGGCCTGTAGCCCCGGGGTGTCTCAAAGCACCTTTTCTGTATCCTCCACCCAGTGTGGGGCACAAGTCGAGGCCAAGGCCAGAACAGGTGGAGCGCTGCGCTGGTGGCTGATTCGCTAGAATAATATAAAAATAAAAAAGGTAAGCTACGGCCGGCGTGCAACCTGTGGATGCGTATTCACCCGATGGTGCACCCCCCCGTTCTCCAGCTTGGACATGTGTGCACCCTGTCCACACACGACGAGTGCGTCGGTGTGGGTGGCTGGCTATCTCCGTCGGGTGGCTGACTTAAGAGGGGTGGTGGCGGGTTTTAAAGTCGCAGTTTATACTGGCGATACCGCCGACTACATGTTGAAAGTACTAGGAGTCTAAAGAAACTTGCCTTCTGCGGGAGAGCTGTCGATCGCGGCTCGCCGAGCCAGATTGTCGCGCGTGAGTGACGTGAGGCGGGGGCCCATAACCTATTGAACCATGCAAACACAGTTAGTGTGGAAGATAACGTACGCAAACGTAGTTACAGTCACAGTCCCGCAAACGGAACAGTTACGGCGGCAACCAGCCTACAGGCGTGGTGTCGGGACAACAGAAGTGTGAGAGCTGTAGCCTAGCGACAGCTCTGTACCGAGTCAAACAGTTTATCGGTATGTCCGATCTAGACATGTACTAATCATATCTAGAATAGCTTACAGTAGCTATCTGTAACTAATACGTATGCGGTATTACTTACAACACTGTGCCTGGCCAGTGGCTTCTGATGGCGTTTGCAAGGGGTGTGTATTTGGATCGTATGAGGTCGGCTGTGTGGGAGAGGTTGTTGTCTGTGCAGTACTTCCATTCCCCTATCTGAATCTTTTTTATGGATGCGTAGCGTCGGCGACCGTTGGAGTGACCACGGCGGGGCATGAGGTTAGGGAGTCAGGCGAGAGACCTTCGTCAGCAGCAACAAGTCGGGTGGGCATGTGGGTGGGGTGAGGTGGGTGGCAGTCAAGTGGAGTGTGGGCAGGGGTGGGGGAAGCAAACGATTTTATGGGTTTGTTACCGAAGTCTGCGGTGATGGTTTCCCAACGTCCTCCGTTGTGGCGTTCCAGTAGGGAGAGTAGGAGTTGCAGAGCGCTGTTGTGTCGGTCCTGTCTTAGACCAGACATAGAGGGGCAGTTACCGGCCATGTGGCCGTTGCTAGTGAATTGGCCACATAGGGGGCAGCGCAGGGTGGGGTTGTGAGTAAGTAGGCGGGTGTTGTGGACGCCCCACATGAATTCTTGTTTGTGTGTGAACTGGATATTTGTGAGGGTTGAGTGTTTTTTGTGGTAAGAGAAATCGGCGCCGTCCTTCGCGGCGCGGGCGAGGAGGGCTCCGTGTTTGGTTGATTGCGAGAGAGGAGTGTGTGTGTGTTTTGTGCTGTAGGTGTGTGCGTCGGTTTTGAGGTTGGTGTATCTGTAGGGTATGGGGTCCCCTAGGGTTTGTGGGATGAGGGTGTATGGCCATGTCCAGTGGCCTATCGTGACCTCTGAACCTGTGGTGTATGTAGTGTCGGGTGGGTGACCATCCGCGACGAGGTTGGCGAGGGTGTCTGCGAGGTCGTTGCCTCGGGAATGGTTGTGGGCTTTGATTTTGCCGAGGTGTGTACGGATGCCTGCGTCGCAGCGGGTTTTAAGGGTGTGTGTGATGGATAAGAGGGTGTCGCGGTGAATGTTGTGGCGGTAAGCGGAAGGGCAGTTTAAGTAACCTTGTATGAGGCGGAGGGAGCACGCACTGTCTGTGAGGAGGTGGGTGCGGCCAAGTTGGAGGCCTATATCTATGCCAGCTAATTCAGCGCGATTTATTGTATGTGAGGGAGGGGTAGAGGTCACCATGATTTTGATTTTGGTGTCCGAGGCGGGGTGGGTAGCTGCTGCTCCGAGGGGGGACGAGCTTCCTTTTTTCGAGCCGTCTGTGTATACAAAGTCCTGCCAGTTCCAAGCAGGGGTGCCTCTGGTGGGGGGGTACGTTAGATGCACGCGGTCCGGGAGGGGGTATGTGAGGGGGTGAGTTGGGTTTGGGGGGCGGTGGTATATACCCGCTGAGTGGGGTGAGTAGGTGCCAAAGAGGTGTGGAGGAGGGGGGGTGATGATGGGGTTGGGGAGGTGAGTGTCGTAGATAGATTCGAGAGTGTTGTGAAGTGCGGTCATGGCTGTGGGTGATGGGAGGGTGGAGAGTGCGAGGGGGTTGGCGACGAGGTATATGTCGACCATCCATCGTGTGCCGAATGGGGTAGGGGTGGGGTTGCCAGTGTGTTGGTCGGGGGGTAGGAAGGTGTTTGCGTCATTGGGGAGGGTGTAAAGGTGGTGGGTGTATGGGGAGTTGATGTATTTGGAGTGGCGGTAGGGTGTGTGTTCCCATCGGGGGAGGATGAGGATGGTTGCGCTGGGTGTGTGAGGGGCTGTGAGGTGTGCGCTGGTGATTGCGTGTTCCATGGCTCGTCTCATGCATTCGTGGTCGTATTCGGGGTTGGCTATGTTGGTGCCTTGCCAGGTGTGCGGGGCATTGCTGCCGCTAGATGAGAAGACTATATCTTCGGGGTAGAGGGAGTGGTAGGTGTGGGAGTGAAGGGATTTATTGAGGGGGTCGGAGTAGAGTTCTGTCTGGATGCGGAATGTGTGACGGAGAGCTGTGAGGAGGTCTTCTCTGGTGGCCCATCTATTACGGGTGGTGGTGGCGGGTGTGGGTGAGTGGATTTCTGAGCGGGAACCTAGGCGGGTGAGGAGGTGGTAGACCTCCTCTTCGAACGTATGCTGCGAGAGGTCGGGGCGAAAGAGTTGGTAGAGGTGGCGGACGCGGGGGCCGTTAAGGGTGGTGACCGCGCGGCCGTCGGGAGTGCAGAGTATGGTGGTGTCGTGGAGTGATGGGTGTGCGTGGATAGCGAATTTACCGGTAGGGAGCATGTCGAGGTCGGGGTTGATGGGGTCATGGTTGAATGTGATTAGGGGGTGTGACCACGGAGGGGGTCCGGGTTCTGGCAAAATGGGTGTGGTGGAGGGGACATAGCCTGAGTTAAATGCGGTGAGGGCGGTGGGGCCGGAGGGGGTCTCACTGATGGTGTCGTGGAGTTGTAGGCATGGGGCCCACTGCACTTCGTGGAGGTGGGTGAGGTCGTGTTGTTGGCCGCGAGCACACCACTCGCACTGCCATGTGGCGGGTCCCTGAGCTGGGCGGCATTGGGAGTGTATGGCAAAGTGCGGGCATGTGCAGCAGGTGGAGGAGGGTTCTATGTGCAGGGGGTCATGACAGATGGAGCAGGCGGTGGGGGAGGGGGAGGGGAGGCATACCGATGTGGGAGTGGAGGAGATGAGGCGGAAGCCGTCGTCGAGTTGTAACTGAATGTCCCATTCCGTGAGGTGTTCCGGGGCCCATTCAACCATGTACTGCGTTTGGCCGTATTCTGTGTCCTTGTGTTTGGAAATGATGCGTGTTACGTCGCAGGGGGGGTAGTGGTGGTCTGAGGGGGTGAGGTATTCTGTGTCTAAGTGTGTGGTGGGTGCGGTGGGGGTGGGGTGAGTGGTGCGGGAGGTGTAGATGCCGGATGAGAGGGTGGGGGGTGAGCGGGGGAGGTGAGGGGAGAGGAGGGGAATCCATGAGGGGTGTATAGTGGTGGGGGGGGATGCTTGGTTGGTAGTGAGGCTTGTGATGGGGAGGCGGTTGTGGATAGTATCGAGGGGTTCAGTGAGGATTGCGGCGAGGAGGCGGATGGGAACTGAGAGTGGGGTGGTGGACCCCGTGAGTGTGGTGATGGATTTGCATGATTTGAGGATGAAGGAGGATGAGGTGGCTCTGAGGAGGACTTGTGGCCACGAGGTGATGTTACTTTTCCAGAGGGGGGTGAGGCGGGGTAGGAGGGAGGCGTGTGTTTTGCGGGGAGAGAAATCGCAGTAGGCTTGTTTATATGTGTGAGGGTCGGTGATGTGTGTGGCTTTGTCCCGGAGTGAGGCGAGGAGGGCGTTGTCTTGAGTGGTGAAGTGGGCGCGGATTGTGGAGGCGATAGGGTTGGTGAGGGAGAGTGGAGGGATGTTGTGGAATAGGGTGCCCGCATCGCGTTGAGCTCTGACTAAGCACTTTAGTGTGGGTGGGGTGTAACATGTTGACATGATGGATTCCGAGGGCCAGTGGGAGTACGTGGTGGATAGGGTGCGTATGTGTGCGCGGGCCATGTGGCCTCTGTAGCCTGAGTTGTTCATGATTTTATGTAGGTGGCAAACTGTGAGTTGTGCGGCGTGGGCTTTGAGGGAGGGGAGGCCGTATCCTAGGTCTGAGGTAGGGCGGTGAAGGGCGGTGCGGGGAAGGTTACGTACCGAGGAGACGGCGGAGCGGAGTGCGCGGCAGATTTGTCCTTCGAGAGTGTCGAGTTGGGAGTCGGTGAAGAGGCCGAGCTGGAGGGTGAAATGCTTTCCGATGAGGAGTCCACGGATGACCCTGATTCTGCGGGATTGTGTTAGTGGGGAGGTGGAAAGGGTGGTGATGAGGGATGCAGTGGTACGTTTGAGTTCTTGCCAGTGTTTGGTGAAGTTGAGGGAGGTGTTCAGTTCTACCCCTAGGACGCGGTATGTGTCCTTGGGGCCAATGGAGGGGATGGGGGCCGGGGTGGAGTTTAGGGAGATGAACTGAGTTTGCAGGCGGGATGCGAGGAGGGTAGTGTTGGCGAGGGTGAGGGCGTTGCCTGTGCGCCAGAGCGCGCCGGTGATGCAGCATTTGCGGATGTTGACGGTCATGCCCGTGTAGGCGCTGAAGAGGGAGAGTTTTCTGAGCTGGATGGTCATGTTGGGGGTCGAGCCCGTGGCGAGGCTGAGGTCGTCGGCGAAGCCGTGTCCTGGGTATGTGGCTGTGGGTTCTGTGGGGTCGACGTTAGTAGCGGGGGGGCCTGGGCGGTATCCCCGGCTTCCCACCGTGAGCCAGCGAAGAAAGGGTTCAAGGAAGAGGGTGAATAGAAAGGGGGAGAGGGTGTCGCCCTGGAGGGTTCCGCGATTAATGTCTATAGAAGGGGTGGGGCCATGTGGTGTAATATAGTCTGTGGTTGAGACCCCGTAGAGGTGTTCGCATGTGTCGACAAAGGTGGGGGGCATACCGAGTTGACGCATGTGTTTGAACATGATACGGTGGTCCGCGGCGTTGAAGGCGCCTTTGAAATCGGCGTACATGACGTAGATGTCTTTGTTGTGGAGTTTCGCGTCCTCCATTGTCATAATGAGGGAGGAGAGGGCGTCGTGGATACTGCGGTGTTGTCGGAATCCGTCTTGTTGGTCGCTGAGAATGCCGTGGGTTTCGGCGTACTTCGAGCCTGCATCTTTGATTAGTGCTGTCCATAGTTTAAGGAGGTTATTCATGAGGGCGATAGGGCGGTAGTTATCGAGGAGGGAGGGGTCGCCTTTTTTATGTAGGAGGCATGTTGTGCTGTGGCACCAATCAGGAGGGGTGTAGGATTTGTGTGCTAGGAGGGAGAGGAGAGAGAAGAGGGCGGAGCGGGTCGCCGGTGGTAGGAATTTGATTATTTCATTGGGGATACCGTCGGGGCCGGGGGCTTTGCCGGTGCCTAGGGAGTTGAGGGTTTTATCGAAAGTGTCGCGGGTAATCATGTCGGCAAGGGTGAGAGAGGGGTCACCGCGGGGTTCGATGGTAAAGTTGTCGGGGTTGTCGGGGAGCTCCCATGGGGGGGTGGGTAGTTCGTGTGGGGTGGCGCAGCCGAGTTCGCTAGCGAAGTGAGAGTGTACCGCGTCAATGACGGCGGAGGGAGAGGATGCGGTGGTTTTATCGGGTTTGGTAATGCGGTGGAGGGTGGAGGCGGCGCCGGCGGGGGGTAGGAGGCCGCTTTTAATTTTCAATCGGCGGTGGGAGAGTTTGGGGCAGGTGTCGTAGGCCGCATTGGCTCGAGTTTTTATTTTCTTTATCTTATCCGTGGTGGTGGCGTGAAGGAGCTGGCGTATGCGTGCTTGGCACTGTTGTTTGATGGCGTCAGGGGAGAGATAGTCGGTTGTGTTTAAGAGGGCTTGGGCGATGGGGAGGGGGCCGTTATTTTTGCTGCATTTACGGAGTTTGAGTATGTGAGTGCGTGTTTTATTTGTTAGCCAAGTAGGGTCATGGGACGCTTGGGGTGGGCGGGGTTTCTTGGCGGGGAGGAGGGGCCAAACTGTGGCTGCGTGGTTCATGTGATGGGAGAGGAGTGTGGTGAATTGTGAGGCTAGGGTGTCGAGGGTGTCGGGGGAGGCCGAGGTGTGTGAGGTGTTGAGTATTTCTGCGTGGAGGGCGGCCGTTTGGTTGATGAGGTCGGGGGTGCTGGATTGGTACGCTTTTATGTGGTCGGGTGTGAGGGGAAGTCGAAAGGTGAGTTTGCGCGTTGTGTGATGTGTGTGGGGGTGGGTACGGGGAGGGGGAGGGTGTGCCATGAGGGAGAAAGGGGCGGGAATGACGAGGTGGATTGCAGAGTGGTCAGTAAAGTGGGAGGGGGAGGGGAATATCGAGCAAGAGGATGGTGGGAGGGTGATAGGTGAAGGAGGCGTGGTGAGCCAGTGGTCAAGGCAGCCCCCGCTGCGGGGGAAGGTAGGGATGGGGTCGTGGAGGGGGTGGAGGTGGGATTTGAGTAAGGAGGTGAAGGCAGGGTGTCCTGTACCTGTGTGGGTGGTCGATTGGAAGTCCCCTCCCCAGAGGGTGCGGTGTTGCGGGTGGTCGTCCGCTAGGCGGAGGCCCCAAGCTGCAACTTCTGCGTAGAGGCGGGTCAGTTGGGGGGTGTAGAGCTGGGGCATATAAGTACCTATAAGGAGGTAAGGGGTGCCTGAGTGGGGGACGATTTTTAGTCCGGCGATATGGGGGATGAGGTGGGGGGGCGGGGTTAGGACAGTGGCAGACTGGAATGAGGCTCGGCGGACCGCGAAGAGAACGCCTGCGTTGGGTAGGGGCACAGTTGAGTAGCAAGGTCGGGAGCTTTTGAGGTGGTATTGGGGGAGGGCTATGCGCCAGCGGGACTTGTGGGTGTCGTGGTTGGTTTCGGTGAGGATTAAGACGTCCGGTTGGTGGGAGGTGGAGAGGTGTTCAACATCCATAATGGAGGTGTGTAGGCCGCGGGTGTTGAGGGTGATGAAGTGTAGTGGTTGGGATGTGTGGTGTGGGAGGATGGGGGAGGGGAGGGAGGGGGTGGTGCGGGGGGGGTCATCGGGGGGGCGTTCTACGGGTGGAGGTTGGAAGGGAGGGGGGAGGAGAGGAGGGGAGGGGGGGATGAGGGGAGTGGGTGGGGGCTGAGGGGGGGGGGGGTAGTGTGGGGTGGTGGAGGGCGTCGAGAAGGTGGTGGCGGCCCTGTGGGAGGGGGGCGGAGCGGAAGGTGTGGTTCCATAGGAGAGTGTGTAGGGAGTAAACCGAGGAACGGGGGTCGAAGGGGGGGGGGTTGTATGGTTGGTCCGGGGGGGCTGTGGTGATGAAGTAGGTGTGCAAGAGGGCGTGGGTACCGCACGACCATGCTCCGTCGGAATCGTTTTGGCGAGGTGGGTTGAGGAAGCGTAGGGTACCGACGGGAGGGGGGGGGGGAGGAGTTCCAGTCAGAGAGGAGATTGAGAGAGCGGGCGAGGAGGTCGGGCGGAGGAGGGTGATGAAGAGAGTCGATCCATGTGGCTGAGGTGTGAGTTAGGTGTAGGAGGCCGAAGTGTGAGTGTTGCCATGTGAGGATCACGAGAGAGTGGTTAGGCGTCCCCGGACGGGGGGGGGCGCCTCGGTTGGCGAGGTTAGTCCAGTGGCTGGGGAATTGGGAGTTGTTGTGGTGGTTATCGACTTCGTTGTTAGTGATAACTGTGTACGAGGCGGTGGGAGTGGAGTGGAGTTTGGATAACGTCGTAGCAAGGCAGTAGAGGTTGGAGAGGTCCTGGTAACGACCCCATTGGAAGGATAGCACCGCAGAGGAATCGAGGCAGCCGATGGGTGTAGGGAGGCCGTATTCAAGGTTTAGGTCGAAGAGGTAGTTATGTAAGACGGTGCAACAGGTGCGTGGAGTAAAGTGGGCCGGGAGAGTTGGCGGAAGCATGGAGGTAGTAGTGTGTCGTCGGATATCTAGCTGGGGGGTGGGGGGTTGGTTGTGGGGTCTAACCTCTGGGCCTTGAGGCCCGTCATGTGGGGGACTAATGATGATAAGCGGCCTTGCCGGCCGAGGCTTGTGGAGGGCGAGGGTGTGAGGCTCCGGAGGGTCCGTTCGTCGACGTCATGCGCATTTCGGCGAGTAGAAGCTCCTTGGAACGGGTGGTCTTTCGGAGCTTAAGAGAGGGTGGTAAGTGTAGGGATGGCGGGGAGAGGATGAGAGGGTAGGGGAGGGGGGATTGAAAAATTGTAATCAAGGTGTGGTAGGTATTAGAAGGAGGGCGATAGTGGGGAACTGTGACAGAGGGGGCTGTCGATATCGTATCAAAAGTGCTTCGGGGCTTCCGAGAGAAGCCTCGGAGCAGGCCTAAAGGAAGTGGGGACTGTAGGGGCGAGGGAGTACGTGTATCGCTGGGATTGTTACGGGTTCGGGACTGCCAGACTGATTCTGTAAGGGAGGGGCGATATTTCCGGGGCAGGGGGGTGCGCGGGGGGGCGGGTGATCGGTTAATTATTCGGGTAGAGCAGGTCGGGTGGGCTAAACTCAGCAGGGGGAGCACTGTCGTTATCACAGCGACGGGCGAGTAGGGCAGAGCATGGGGCGTGTAAAAGGGGGGAGGGAGAACGAGTGCACTAGGTTCTACAGTGTGGTAATCGCAGGTAAGCGCGAGTGTCTGTTGAGTTAGGGTAAGAAAGAAAAGGATGAAGCGGAGAGGCGCAACGACTGGAGCGAGTGAGGGATAGAGCGAGGGAGCAGGGGGAGGGCAGCAGGGAGAGGGGTGACGGGGGTGACTGATCAGGGCGGTGGTTAGTGCAGTGGGAAGAATCAGGCCTGTAAAAAAGTTTACGAAGGAAAACGACTTATTGCGAGTTACAAGATGATGCATTATTGATCGAACTGTGCAGCTCTTTGGCTGGGAAGCACTAAGGTGGGGAGAGGGTTTCGATTTAAGTGGGCTGATAACAAGTGTATCAGTGCAGGCTAACGGGATGGGACGCTGGGTGCTAGACAGGGCCGTATTGTGGGACGGGGGGTGGCGGTCGGCGAGCGGCGAGTTCGGGCGAGAGGGAGCGTGTAGGGCAAGGGCCGGCGCGACAAGCCATGCAATTTGAGCAGATGCGAGTGGACTAGTGTAGTTGTGGGGTAGGAGGGTAGCATGTGAGGGAGGGGGGCGTCGGTGAGTACAGTTCAGGGCAGTGGCTAGTGCAGGGGCAGGAATCAGGCCTGTATAATAGAATTTTTCTCTGATTAAAGAAGATGATCTTCGAGGTTCATGATGTTGCATTATTGGTCGAACTTTTCAGCACAGTGGTTGGGACGCACTAAGGTGAGGGAAAGGCATCGGTTTCAGTGCGCTGGTAACGAGAGTATCATCGGGGGTTAGCGGGAGGGGACGGGAGGTGTTAGACTGGTCCTTACTGTGGGACAGAGCGGGACGATCGCACCAGTACGGGTCGTCTGTGGGGGTTGTTGAGTCAGCGGCCCGTCCCAGGTCAGTGGTTGACCTAGGAGCGGCGAGGACCGGAGGCGTCCGGAGTCCTCTGATTGATGAGTATTCCAAAGCGGTGCCCAAGTCTTGGGCGGATGGGGGTGGTTGGGGCACAGTGTTGAGTAGAGCGAGCGGATGTCCCGCTTGATAGCTCCGGGGGTTGTAAGGGTCCGCGGTGGGCGCCTTCACGGGCCGATCCCGCAATGGCATAAGCATTTGCCTGTAGGTGGGGGGGGGGGGGGGGGGGGGGGGGGGGGGGGGGTAGGGGTCGAAGACATGGCGATCGAGCAGGATTTCGAGTGGTGGAGATAAGTAGTGGAGTTGAGTGTGGCTTTTCGAGTAGGTGTTTGAGAGTAGTGCGCGTGTAGGCTGCACGCGACCAGGTCCGATGGGGCCTGGGTTTGGTGGATGTTGGCGGCGGACAGGGACGTCCGGACGCTCGGAGGGGCGCGATGTGGCGCGCCGCCTACCGGGGAAGAGACTTTTTGTAAGCGATGTGGTTTTTTGGTGTGTCGCAGTACTTTGACGGGTACATGTGTGGTTTTCGAAGTGGATGGCGCGATAGCTGTCGGGGGGATGAAATTCAAATCCCTGGAAGCTGCGCCTTTGAGTGTGTACCGTCTGGTGTCGCTACGGATCCACTGACCATTTTGAGCTAGGCTCGGGTGGGGAGAGGTGAATGTTACATGCTGTTCAGCGGCCATGTCCACCAGTCTTACGCTCGATGGGAGGCCAGGCCCAGAGCGAAGGCGATCGGCGTTGCTGCTTCGAGCTACCGACCCATCCCCGGTATGTGGTTCAGTAGTACTTTAGTAGTACTTTGGATCTTTTTACTGTCTTTAGTGACGGTAGGATGTCTTTTGCTTCATCCGACAGAAACTACTGAATGTTGCCACTTCTACTTTACCGTGGGCGGTCCAATTGCGCAATTCGTACGACTCTATCTCCACTATGGGCGGGTTTTCGGAAGCCGAGCTTGTGGTGTTGACTAACACACTGAACCAAAACCTTTCCGATTATGCCGGGCCCGATGTCGAGTTGGTGGTATCTACGGTCAACAATGCGGTGGCACCCGCTACCCAACTGACTTGCCTACAACTTCCGACTCCCGATGCTCTCACTCGCTTGGGAGATTCTGGGGGCCACATTCAACGGGGCATTTCGCGCAGTCTTCGTGCCCGGGCCTACCTTGACCTCTTGGCGTTCCGCAGACCTTCCCCACTGGACTACATGAGGGTGATTTCGGGTACGGGTCGCTCGGCTTTGGCTTTCTTTTTCGCTTCACATGAGTCTAGCTTCAAGGTGCCATCCGATTGCTATACGATGGCAGCCCACCGGGTGCTTGGCTTGACCGCGGAGCGCGCCTCTCATGTTCGAAAATGCCCTCCGTGCAATGAGGCCCCTTCAGAATCTCGCGGGTATGGATCTTCGTCGACGGTATCGGGCATCTTTATGTCGGGTGAGCGCTCAACAACCGCTATGCTCATGGACCATATCCCCCGGTGCCCGTGCTCTTGGTATATCATTCAACTCCACGACCGCATTGTCCACGTGCTTGAAGAGTTCATGCTTGAAGCGGGGGCTACTAAGGGCCGGGACTTGCGGTTGGAGGTCCGCCGTATTCGGTCGGGAGCTTCACGTGATCGTCCTGGGGATGTGGTTTGGTTGGACTTCATGGCTCCGCACGTCATCTTGTTGTTGATGTGACGGTTACAAGTGCTCGCACGAACACCAACGTTCCTCGTATAGGTGCTCGCCTTCCACTCCATGGCAGCCTTGCATTGGGAGCTCAGCAAGGCAAACTTGATGCGGACCTTCGCACGTCCGCTTTGCTTGGCACGCCTTCGGTTCAGTCGGTCCATGACTACTACCCCTTCGCCATGGAGGATGGGGGCCGGTTGGCGCCGATGGCGGCTGAGTTGGTTGATCGCTTGGCTATTTTGGTGGTTGTTCGTCGCTTCCCTGGCATGGGGGCCGCTGACTCTCGCTCCTTGCGCTCTGACAGTTATGTCCGTATGCAACATTTTGTTCGTCGATCTACTTCTCTTCCGTTTCGGCGTTTTTTGGGGGATGTGCGACGAGAATTCATGCAACGTCTTTCTGCTGCTCTTCATGGCACTCTGGGTTCTTATCTCCGCGACGCTTTCCAGGAGGGCAGTGCTGGTGCTGTGGCATGCCTTCTTGTTCCTCGGGCTTAGGTTTTTTCCTCCTTTTTTTTTTTTTGCTTGGTGGCCTCCACTGCTTTTTCTTGTAAGAATTTTCTTAATAGAAAGAAAAAACCAAGACACTGAACCAAAACCTTTCCGATTATGCCGGGCCCGATGTCGAGTTGGTGGTATCTCCGGTCAACAATGCGGTGGCACCCGCTACCCAACTGGCCGGGACTTGCGGTTGGAGGTCCGCCGTATTCGGTCGGGAGCTTCTCGAGATCGCCTTGGGGATGTGGTTTGGTTAGACTTTATGGCTCCGCACGTCATCTTGTTGTTGATGTGACGGTTACAAGTGCTCGCACGAACACCAATGTTCCTCGTATAGGTGCTCGCCTTCCACTCCCTGGCAGCCTTGCATTGGGAGCTCATAATGGCAAACTTGACGCGGACCTCCGCACTTTTGCTTTGCTTGGCACGCCTTCGGTTCAGTCGGTCCATGACTACTACCCCTTCGCCATGGAGGATGGGGGCCGGTTGGCGCCGATGGCGGATGAGTTGGTTGATCGCTTGGCTATTTTGGTGGTTATTCATCGCTTCCCTAGCATGGATGCCGTTGACTCTCGCTCCTTGCGCTCTGACAGTTATGTCCGTATACAACATTTTGTTCGTTGATCTACTTCTATTCCGTTTCGGTGTTTTCTGGGGGATGTGCGACGTGAATTCATGCAACGTCTTTCTGCCGCTCTTCATGGCACTCTGAGTTCCTATCTCCGCGACGCTTTTCAAGAGGGCAGTGCCGACGCTGTGGCATGCCTTCTTATTCCTCGGGCTTAGGTTTTTTTCCTCTTTTCTTCTTTTTTGCTTGGTGGCCTCCACTGCTTTTTCTTGTAAGAATTTTAATATTTGCGAAATTAACATCATCTTACATGAATGTTCTCGCGATAAGGGCTCAACAAGCTAAGCTCGATGCTGGCCTCCGCATTTCGTCCTCCCTTGGCACGCCTTCCATTCAGTATGTTCATGAATACTACCCCTTTGCTCTTGAGGTCGGGGGTCGGTTGGCTCCTAGGGGGGTTAATTTTGTTTATCGCTTGGCCATCCTTGCGGATGTTCGACGTTTCCCAAGCATGGGTGCGGCAGTCTCTCGCTGTGTGCGATGTGAGAGTTATGCCCGCATGAAGGAGTTTGTGCGGCAGTCTACATATATTCCCTTCCATCGATTTCTCGGGGATTTGCGTCGTGAGTTCATGCAAATACTTTCTGTGGTTCTTCATGGCACGTTGGGTTCCTATCTTCGTGATGCCTTACAAGGAGGTTGTGCAGTTGTTGTTGCTTGCTGCCTTCATGCTCCGAGGGATTCCACTTTTTGTGCCTATTTTCTTTTCTTATTCAGTGGTGATTCCACTGCTTTCGATTGAATATATTGAAAATATTATTTCTACAAGAAAAGGAAGTGTAAACCACCAAGCAAAAAGGAGCAAGGAGGGGGAAACTCAACATGCATAAGCCCGAAGAATAGGAAGGCATGCCACAGCATCAACGCTTCCCTTTTGCAAAGCTTCACGAAGATTGGAACCCAAAGTAACATGAAGAGCAGCAAAAAACATTGCATGAATTCCAGCCGCACCTCACCAAAAACATCGAAAGGGAACATAGGCGAAGTAGATCGACGAACGAAATGATGCATGTTGCCATATCCGTCAGAACGCAATGAACGAGAGTCTGCATCACCCATGCCGAAAGGAATATAATCGAAACGGATTAAAAACACGCGAAGAAAATAGAGATGAAGAATACACATATGCTATTTGTCTCTTGTCCTCCTTTTTTTCCATGTACACGTTCTTGTAGTGCTGCTTGTAATCGAATCAATGTAATACGTCAAATACAGAGGGGTGAAATAAAGTAGATTAGGGGTGAAATATTAGGATGGACATCTCACACGCGCATCTGAAAGGCTATATATGGCCCCAAGCAACATATTAACAAAGGGTCAAATAACGGGATTAAAACTTCACGCGATGTTGCGAATGACACATGGCTCACGAGTGAAGTAAGGAGGCGATAACCGGAGGCTCATCATACGAGCATCCTTGACGTATATACGCTGCGTGGGGTCCATATGGTGAAGATAGAGGCTATTTGGGACCGATTGCGCAAAAGAAAACCACAGTAAATGAAAGGGGTTCCGCAGAGAGAGAAACGCCCGTGACGCCAATATGCCATGCACTACTTAGGGTGGCAGTGAATCCAGGCAAGGCGTTGTTTGCGCGAGATATATGATGAGCGATATGCACGGCGATGGATGGATACCTTCCATCCGCCGGATTAAAAGTATCACATTTACCCATCGCCAAAAGTCCCATGTCACCAACAATAATTTGCAAACACGTTTCCATATATCTACATGCATTTAAGGGAGGAAAATTTGTCAAATCAACCGCACCGCCATCATTTGATAAAGATGGATGATGATGTGGTTGGTATGACGGTAATACATTCTGCATAGTATATGTGTATGATCCATCAACTAGTATATGCTTTCAAATGACAATATGATTACATCCGACGACGACATCATAAAATACAAATAAAATAATATGTGAAGAATGGTAGTGCAACGGCAAAGCAACTACATCAACATGGACTTTACTGCACTTCCCCAGGTTTCTGTCTATGTTGATCTAAAACCGCGTTGATTTGTAATTGCTCGTCTTGATATTCACGCGGCAGTTGTGATGTTGTTGGCCACCAAGCGTAGCAAGCCGTATCAATTTCGTTGATGGTCATGCTTACAAGTGTTGATCATGGCGCCGCGTATGTGTAGCAAACCGAACGAGGCTACTTTATTTCTTAGCAAAATGATAAATTCCAGTTCCATTGATATTTCTTACGGTTATAAGCTCAACTCGCATTTGGTAACGAGCTGAGGCGGCCGTCGGGTTCCATTTCCACGTAAAGGCGCCCCCCGGCGGCGCAGCGGTGGCGGTCCCGGAGGGAGTACGCTCGCAAGCCCGTCGGCACTCACCCCCACCTCCTAGTGGTGGGTGCTGATCACACTATTGCCATGCCATGCATGGCACGGTAGGGGGCTAGGCGGGGAGAGCCATGTAAAGATGGCTTCTGAAAATAACATTTATACGCTATCGGCGCCAAGATTTACCGCTCGGCCCGTCCGATACGTTTTTCAAGAACATGTGATACTTTTAGATATATTCCTACTTTGGGGAAAGGGGGGGGCATGTGTCTCAAAACCGTGTGGAGGCGAGGAGGGTACGGCTGGATCAACGCTCGATAAAAAGTTGTTGGGAAGCCATATGCAAAGGGCTTTTCAAAATAAAATATGTACACATTCGGTGCCAAGATCTCCCGCTCGCCATGTCCGATATGTTTTTTTCCACCATTGAGTACTCACAGATACTCTCCCGATAAGGAGGCGGGGGAGGTATTTGTGAATTATTTTACGCGAGGATACGGACGGATGAACATTTTTCGCAAGAACATCACAGATTTCCGCAAGAAAGCCATATGCGAGCTGTCACCGCCGCCCCCACGGGGGTGATGACACTCCCCACCAACCCGCACTCACGCCCCACCACGTCCGTCGACGATCCCTACTCCGGATCCTTCAAGGCTCCAAACGCTTCCTCACCTCCTCCTCTCGCTTGACGAGCTTTCGCGGCCCTCGCTTGCCTAGTACCGCCTCGTTCCGACGAAATATTACAACTCTCCGGCCATCTCCCGGTCGGCAGCTCGCTCCTCGAGAACACACTCACAAACACACAAAATTACCAGCTCGCTGCTCCGACAGCCCTCTACTCTTGCCCAGACCTATGTGACCCCAATTGGCACTATTTGCCCGACTTACAACCCCAACGGAGCACCTGCTAAACAGCGCGCACTCCCCTAGTCGAATTTACGTCCTCACTTGCACCCGATCGCGCCTACCCTCAACATGAATCCCATCACCGCCGCAAAGAGCACCCCACCCAGGTGGACAACACCGACGAGTCCCCGCAAGACATCGACGACACCCAGCCAGCTGCGGTAGCCCCGGAGCCGCTCTAACCCAGCCCCCCCGCGACATCAGATACCCAGCCCGCGACCGAACCCCCCGCTACTTGGGCCTCGAAAACACGAATCCCGATCACCACCCCACTAGCTCCCCCGTCCCTCAACGCATACGCAGACTTTTCTACTATAGCGCGCCATCTCAACAGCCCGGTAGTACCTTGGCCGCTCGCCCACCAATCACACATGGTTGTCACCGGCGAAGTCTCTGGGACTCCAACGTCCGACCCAATTGTCCTCAAAATGAACAAGCTAGCCCGGCCCATGATCGCGCTCACAAAGGCAGTCGCCACCACCACTATCACCAAAATCATAGAGGAGGGTAACAAAGGGGTTACCAAAAAGTGGAGCCAAGCTACTACCAAAGAACGTCCGAATATGTTTCCGACCCAACTCCCTCGCCCCCAAGACCCAGATGGACGTCGAAACTCCCCTCCCATACTACCGGCACGAAACTCCACACCCATGCTCATCCGCCTAAACCGCCAACAGACAGCCAAGGACCTTCTCCAACGCCAAAAGCACTCCCACGACCGCAGCATGGTCCTAACCGACCACGAAGGCAGCCCCTATGAAACCTCCATCCAGAGGGCCCCCCACATGAATGAAGCCGAAACATGAAGTAACCACATCTGGATATCGAGCCCTGAACTTCGAAGCCTCAACAATTACCACACATAGGATCTCCTACTCTCCGCTTTGGCCTACCTATGGGACGACAACCAAGCCCAACTACCCGAAGTCGAAAAAAACCCTCTACGCCCCGACAAACGAGGCATGGAAGGGGTAGGTACGAAGCCATAGAAACCCCCATTTCCCCAGCCAAGTGGTCTTCCCTCCCCGTGGAACTATCATGCATGCCTTCGAACTTCGAGACGTTTACAAGCTTCACTGACCTAGCCCAGTCGCCCGACTTGAACTCGTTTCAGCGCAGTACGCCCTATGCTTTATCGACGCCATGGGAAAACACTCTTCTAGCCTTCCCCATGGGGGACAGAGTCACCCACTTCATTGTGAGCGGAAAGGGCCCCCTACGCACTACGCTGCTCAACTATACCCCCACGGTCGATCGGCAGCTCTACAAATGGATCTCGATTGCTGTATGGTCGAGATCTCCAACTTTGTAGACTATATCATACCCCGAGCCGATCATATGGCCAGCGCAGTCACCGACTCGCTCAACTACCGGCACAACACAACGAAAGGCCGGTCTGGTCTACATGCTCTACACTCCTCCCTTATAGCCGCCGGGATCTGCGCTACCGGCTTCCCTACGGAGGCAGCCCTCACTACCGACGGACCAACGGCGTCGGAGCCATCGCTATGGGCAACGAGGCCGACACCTTTACCGAGAATCGAAAGGTAGTCCTAAGTCTTACCTCCCCCCTTTAATGCGCCACAACCCTCCAGAAAATAGCTAGTCACGTGATGTCCGACCCCATAAACCCATGGTTCCTCCGTATTTCCCGAGTATCCCATCCCACGACGGATGAAGGCGAAGTCCTTCCTCCCAAGCCTACCCCACACACCCAGGCCGCCATCAACCGCACCGACCTCGCGACCGGCCTAGTCGCGGCAACTACGTGGTCCTCTAGCGGTCTACCCCTCCCGAAGAAATTACGGCCCACGCGAAATCACCATATTAGGGAACGTCACAATATTATCTTCGCTTCGGTTGCTCTATACGCCCACGGCGCGAGCCTTCTCGGCAGCTCGGCCAAAATGATTACCTCGGTCGATCGCTCCTCATATCTTGCCCGTGCAACATACATGTTACTCCGACTACAGACCTCCACAAGACAACGTCCATACGTGACCCAAGAGGACAACTCTTCCCAACCTATTAACAACATCGACGTTGCAGGCATAGCGGATCAACCTCACCACGTCCCCGCTACGGGAGAATAGCCCACCAAGCACCCTACAACTATGGATGAGGACACCCAACCTACCGACACGCACATAGAAGCCCAGTGGCAGCTAGTCCGCTCCTCTAAACGCCGCCCTCAAGACACATCCGACGCCTCACCTTATACGACGGACTACGACGACCCCGTCCTCGCCATGCGCCTCGCGCTCCGCGTAGCCTCCCCCAACTCCCGTCAGAAAATAGCGGAAGAATACGCGGCTCTGCTAGCCGAAGACCCCCTCATGCTCCCACCGCAAGGCGGGAAAATGCCTTGCCAAGATTCTGCTTCCAAAACCCCACCTCTCTCCCGATCAGCAGCCTACACACCCCAACGCTCCCGCCCCCTGCCATAGGAATGTGTAGCGGCGGACGTCTCCCTGACATACATACCCAACCGATCCACCCCCACATATCCCCCGGCAGCAGCCCACTCAATAGGGGGCCGCCTTGGATAATCCTCCGCGTCTCGACCTAGCCCAAGTAGCAAAATGTAACGGTGGGACGTCTACGACTGCCTAAACCGATCATTTATTGTGGTGTGCCAATAGTGGGTGAAGGCCGAGAGGGGGACTAGCATGCCAGTCCCCTAGTAAGGCGATCTGAGTTAGCGATAGAAATAATTGTAGGCTTATTGAACCATGCAAACACAGTTAGTGTGGAAGATAACTTACGCAAACGTAGTTCGTCACAGTCCCGCAAACGGAACAGTTACGGCGACAACCGTCCTACATGCGTGGTGTCGGGACAACAGAAGTGTGAGAGCTATAGCCTAGCGACAGCTCTGTACCGAGTCAAACAGTTTATCGGTATGTCCGATCTAGACATGTACTAATCATATCTAGAGTAGCTTACAATAGCTATCTGCAACTAATACGTATGCGGTATTACTTACAACACTCCCCCTACAGGTAGCTACGGGATGAAGCGTTGCATTGGGTCTTGTCCTCCAAGGATCGCACTTCGGTATCTTGCTAGTGCAGGTCCTTGGAGGAGTTTGGTGAGCATGTCAGCGTCGGCAAAGCCTGTGACTTGGAGGCTGTGGTCCAGGCCCCCCCCCAACGTCAGGCGCATGTCGATGGTGCCATGAAGGTAGCGGAAGACCTTTTGCAGAGCGTGCCAATGTGCCTCCGTGGGTGAGGCTTGGGCGGAGCCAAGGATGCGCAAGACCGTGGAGACAGCGGGGCGCGTGCAGACGGGGGCGTAGTGGGGGCTGCCCAAGAGACTGGGGTGGACGTCTGGGTCAAAGTCGGGGGTTGCGTGTGTCGGTCGGCCGATGACTATGGGGTCAATGGTGGGGCGACGACGGCCACGGAGGGTGTGGTCGCCACGCTGGGCTGGGGAAGAATGTTGTCCATGGAAGAGAAGAGGTGGGCCACCGGGAAAGGGAGAGCGGCCGGCCATGGAAGGCGGCGGGGCGTACGGATGCGGGTGGTCACGGGAGGGGGGGACGCCGTGAGAGGGCGCCTCCGGGATGAGAGGTATGGGGTGGTGAAGGGCATATCCAGCGGGGGGGTAGGGGGGGGGGGGGTTGGCGGGAGTTGTTCAACCGCGATGTCGTGACGCGAGGGGTCGCGGTGTAGGGCAGAATCAGCGAGGGGGTATTGGGGGGGTGGTTGGAGGTGTTCAACCATGAGCTCGGGACGCGAGGGCTCGCGGTGCGCATCGGGACGGCGCTGTGCGACGGCGGGGTCGCCAACAGGAGCTGCAGCGGTAGCAGCAGACAAGGCCGACTGTGCGTCCGGTGGGGCGAAGCCAGGCTGGGGATGCACAAGCAGGGGGAGGGTGTGCACGTCGTGGCTGTCCCGAAAGTGTCCGAGCTGAGCATCGTGGCGGCGCTGAGCGACATGGGGGTGCGGATTAGCACCCGCAGCATGAAGAGCAGCAATGGCGGCCGACCGCGAGTCGAGGTACGCTTCAAGGCGGGTCATTTGCTCAAGGAGCAGCGCGAGAATACCGTGGGTGGTATCGAGATTGCTCTGCTGAGAGCCTGGGTCAGGGGAATCAGGAGGTGAAACAGGCGGAGTTTTCGGCGCCATTTCGACAGAGGGCGAAAAAGAAAGAGCTGAATAAAAAACAGGCAGCGGTAAAAACCGCTAGCCGGACTCGTGCCTAACAACGGTTTCGAAGAGACGGCCTGATGCCCGCCGACCCCTCGGCCTGTAGCCCCGGGGTGTCTCAGAGCACCTTCTCTGTATCCTCCACCCAGTGTGGGGCACAAGTCGAGGCCAAGGCCAGGACAGGTGGAGCGCTGCGCTGGCGGCTGAGTCGCTAAGATAATATAAAAATAAAAAAGGTAAGGTACGGCTAGCGTGCAACCTGTGGATGCGTATTCACCCGACAGTGCGCCCCCCCGTTCTCTAGCTTGGACATGTGTGCACCCTGTCCACACACGACGAGTGCGTCGGTGTGGGTGGCTGGCTATCGCCGTCGAGTGGCTGACTTAAGAGGGGTGGTGGCGGGTTTTAAATCGCAGTTTATACTGGCGATAGCGCCGACTACAAGTTGAAAGTACTAGTTGTCTATAGAAACTTGCCTTCTGCGGGAGAGCTGTCGATCGCGGCTCGCCGAACCAGGTTGTCGCGCGTGAGTGACGTGAGGCGAGGGCCCATAACCTATTGAACCATGCAAGCACAATTAGTGTGGAAGATAACTTACGCAAACGTAGTTACAGTCACAGTCCCGCAAACGGAACAGTTACGGCGACAACCGTCCTACATGCGTGGTGTCGGGACAACAGAAGTGTGAGAGCTGTAGCCTAGCGACAGCTCTGTACCGAGTCAAACCGTTTATCGGTATGTCCGATCTAGACATGTACTAATCATATCTAGAGTAGCTTACAGTAGCTATCTGCAACTAATACGTATGCGGTATTACTTACAACAAGGCCTTCTCTTTTTCCGCGTTCAAGGGGGATTATCACAACGGGACTTTTCCGTTGAGCAGATTGTAATGCAGTGTATCAACCCATGGCTCTGCCAGACGTTGCTTACACTCCCATGTACGGTTATACTGACTTAGTCGCTAGGAGTATCAAGGATTAGGGAGGCCAGCCTAAATTTTGTCCTCTAAGTCCTAGATGGCATAAGCAAGAAGGTCCTAAGAAGACAGCAACCGCACATCGCGATCGCGGTGCATGTTGTAAATCATTGTCATTTTCATTTTCATTACGGACGAATCAGTGGTGGGACGCTGTTGTTGGAGATGTCGACGGGCAGCCGGGAAGCAGCGCTCGCTCGACATCGATCATAGCTCCTCATGTCGAGGAGACCCATCCATGGGGTGGAGTTCGACACCAACAACGAAGAGGACAGCCGCAAACGAGAGACGCGGCATGGTATGGCAGCGCTGATTTTAGACTAGCCACGGCTAGAAAAACCTTGTACGGAGGGTTTGGGTTAAAACATCCGTATCCGGCACCTTGAAGGTCGGAGCCATGATCTTACCTTCCCACCCAACATATAATGTTGCCAGTACCCACCATCGATTTGAGTGCCTCATGCGGCGTGCTAGGTTTATCGCGAAAGCAGATCGCCGCATAGAGCGCGCCCTTGGCAACGTAAACCACAGAAGCATGGTGAAGGCGGTATTGTGAGGATCATTCGGTGTCGGGGACAACATGCGGTCGACCGTGGCGGGACATACGCGCCGGAAGAATCGATATGCAAAATACAATTGTGGCTATGGTGTTCCCCCCCTCATCCAAAGGGATGGGGAAGACTATGCTAGGAGGAGAGTTGCGATAGGAGGAGTGGCTATTACCTCGGGCGAGAGTGTGCGTGGATCGAGTCGGGGCCTTCGACGACCTTAGCGAGTGGGCTTTCGCCTGCCTTGTGTGTGTGTGTGTGTGTGTGTGTGTGTGTGTGTGTGTGTGTGTGTGTGTGTGTGTGTGTGTGTGTGTGTGTGTGTGTGTGTGTGTGTGTGCGTGTGTGTGTGTGTGTGTGTGTGTGTGTGTGTGTGTGTGTGTGTGTGTGTGTGTGTGTGTGTGTGTGTGCGTGCGTGTGTGTTTGCTCGGTGGCGAGTGTCGCGGGTGCAGTCCCACCGTGACGCCGTCTTAGCGACGGCTGGCGCTAACCTGGTTGGCGCTAAGCCGCCGGAGGAGGCCCGAGAAGATTGACACGGGGGTACGAACTATATGGACAACCAACTATACCACCCATAGATCATAGTATACATAAAAGTTATAGGTTAGGGTCCCACAATATACTTAATAGTATAGAACCCAAACGCCCACAGCATTACACTAGCCAATAAACCCATAATGTCCACAATGACCGCATAGTATACCCCCGGACTAGGACATAATATATATACTACGCGAGCTATACTCAAGAAGCAGTGTATACTATGTGTTATGTTGATATAACTTGTCCGGCGGCGGAGCGTGAGCGGTTTTTCTGACTTTCCTTTCAACCAACAGGGAAAGGGCGATCGATCGATGGCGCCCTGGCCGCCGCCCCACAACAACGCCGCGGGCTTCGTGCTGGTGTTCATGCTGCTAATGTTCCCGCTGCTGTTCCCGCTCGGCCGCGGCCGGCGACGGGCGCATGCGGAGGGCTTCGACGCCACGCTGCCGCCGCTCAGCCACCGCGCGCGCGCCGGCGCCCTGTCCGCCACCGTGCAGGACGCACAACGGTACTCGACCAAGCGGGGCACGCGCTACGGCCTCGACAGACTCTCATGGGGCGGCCGCGGCGACGAGGGGGCCAGCGGCGCCGGCAGCGGCGACGGAGGCGACGGTGACCGCGGCGGCGACGACCTGGACCTCGGGACGGCGGGCGGCGGCGGCGTCGTCGAGGGTGGTCAGGCGGCGCACCGCGAAGCGCGCGCCCGCCACGAGCGCGGCGGGCGTGAAGCCGCCCGCGTCCGCCTCGCCGGTCTTGCGCACGCGCACGGCGGTGGCGGCGGCGGGGTCCCAGCCGGCGGCGATGCGCAGGTCGGACGAGCCCGCCGCCTCGTCCTCCAGCGTGACCGCGTACTCGGCGCCGGACGCGAGCCCGTCGTTGGCCAGCGTCTCCACGTACCCCTCCTCGTCGTCCGCCTGGTCCCAGAGGCGCATGGTGAGGCCGGGCAGCGGCTCGCCGCGCCGCGCGGCCTCCTCGGGCGGCGGCGCCGCGGGGTCGGCGTGCGCGCGGAGCACGTCGATGAGGCCCACCGCGGCGGCGGCGGAGCGGCGGACCAGCAGCGTGTCGACGTCGGCGGCGGGCCGCATGGGCGCCGGCTCCCCGCTCCCACCGCCGGGCGCGGCGAAGAGGGAGCAGTAGCCGTCGCCGGCGACGACGCCGTCGCAGCGGTTGTCGTCGCTGCAGAGGCTCACGCACATGTCGGGCGGCGCGCCGGGCTCGGTGGCCATGACGGTGGGCCGCGGGATCGCGGCGGCTGGGAGGCCGGTGTTGCGGAACCGCAGCAGCGTGGCGCCGCAGGGCTCGTGCCCGCGCACGTTGACGACGCCGTCCGCCGACGCCTCCGCGGCGGGCGCCAGCGCGGCGAGGGGCAGGCACTCGCCCGGCGGCGCCGAGCGGCCGTGGGCGCCGCAGTCGCCCGCGCCGTCCTTGAGAATGGTGTGCACGCCGTACGTGGCGCGCCAGAGGTTGGCGTCCCGGCCGCCCTGCGACCCGAAGCGGAACCCCTCGCAGCGCAGCTCCTGCTCGTAGACCGCGACGCCGTCGCACAGCGCGTCCTCCGCGCACCGCGTGGCGGCGGCCACCACGTCGTGCCGGTTGCACATCTTGGCGGAGAACACCGGCAGCTTGGCGCATGGCTCGGTCTCGGGGAAGACGCGGAAGACGGCGCCGCGGATGAGCGTGCCGCCGGCGGCGGCGGGCCAGTCGCCGCGGACGCATCCCGCCGAGGCGCCGTCGTCCAATGCCAGCGAGCGCGCGACGGGCGACGACCCGCCCGCCCAAGGCAGCGGCGGCTGCTCCGCCCACGACAGCTCCCGACAGGCCGGCGTGACACAGTCGGAGCAGTCCTCCACGCGCGGGTCGCACGTGCGCGTGGGCTCTGCCTCTTGCACGCCCGCCCCCAGCATAGTTACTATTGACCATATTCGCCGTCGGTGTTCACCCGGATCCGCACCTCCATGACGACCTCCTCGCCCGCAACCGCGAACCGGTCGAGCGCGACGCCGTAGAAGCCGGCGGGCGGATCGCACGGGCCGCCGCCGCCCTCGCCGCAGAGGGCGGCGGCGGCGACGGCGAACGTCGGCGCGGGGAGGAGTCGCGGCCCGGCGGCCACGCGCAGGGTATCGCCCGGCAGCACGGCGCGCGCGACGCCGCCGCCGACGTCGCGCGCCATCTCGCCGCTGCCGTGGCCGGCGAGCGCCCGGTGCGCCGCGCTCCAGCCGGGCTGGTCCCACCGGCCCTCCTCCTCCTCCTCCTCGCCGTCGCCGCTCCACACCCGCAGCTCCATGCGGTTGTCGTAGAAGGCGGCGTACCGGCGGCCGGGCTCCAGGACGAGGACCTCCTCCGGCTCCATCGTCGCCCACGCGCCCTCGTCGTCCGCCACCGTCGCGGCGACGTCGCCGGGCGCGTCGGGGGGCGGCAGGGGGTCCAGCTCCCCTTCGGGCGTCGGCAGCGCCGCCGGGCCGGGGCGGCGGAAGAGGCGCCATGTCGCGCCCGCGCCTTCTTCCGCCCTGGCCGAGAGGACGAGGCCGCCGTCGCCGTCCCAGCGCAGGGCGATGTCGTCGTCGTCGGCGCTGCCGCGCGCGCGCGAGATCCGGAAGGCGCCGCCGTCGGCGCCGGCGGGCTCGATGGTCCACGCGTCGCCGTAGTCGCTGGCCCCCATGGGCCGGTGCCGCGGGGGGGCGGCGCCGCCGTCGCCTGTCACCATGAGGGCGCCGGTGGCGTGGAAGCCGAGCAGGTAGGCGGGGCGCGGTTTCGCCTCCACGAAGCGGAGGTCCCACATGAGCGCGGGGTCGCGGGGGGTCGCGTCGGTGACGGCCACCACGGCGTCGCCGGTCTCGGCGGGCGCGAGCGTGACGTCGGGGCGGTCGGCGGAGACGATCCAGTAGAGGCCGGAGAGGAGGACGCGCGGGACGTTGGTGCCGGGGCCGTCGGCGCCGTCGTCCTGGCCGCCGCCGCTGCCGATGCCACTCCAGCCGCCGCCCCCAACACCACTACCTCCGCCCCCGCCGGCAACCCCGCCATCCCCAACACCACTACCTCTGCCCCCGCCCCCGCCGCCGCCAACCGCAACACCACTACCTCCGCCCCCAACACCACTACCTCCGCCCCCGCCCCCCCCCGCCGCCAACCGCAACACCACTACCTTCGCCACCACCAGCCCCGCCATCCCCAACACCACTACCTCCGCCCCCGCCCCCGCGAGCATCCCCAACACCTCCGCCACTACCGATCCCGCCACCGCCGCTGCTGCTGCCGGTGCTGGCCTTGGCGAGGACGGTCGCCAGCGCGGCCGGCGACATGCAGAGCGCTCCCTCGCACCGCGACACCGCGCCGGTGCCGCGCGCGACGGTGGCGACGGTGACCCGCTCCATCTCTGCCGCGCCGCCCTCGCGCGTGGTCTGGCGCACCCGGTGGTGCGACGCCCCTCGCGCCGCGGCGTGCGTCTCCACGAAGGTGATGTCCACGCGCCCACCCTCGCGCCGCACCTCGTGGAACACCGCCACCGGGCGCCCGGTCTCCGGGTCGCGCGCCTCCCAGCGCTTGGTGGTGACGCTGGAGCCGTCGACGTACTCAACGGTCACGCTGCCGTCCTCGTTGTCGAGCGTGCGGGCGACGGCGGACCTGCCCCCCGCGCCGGCGCCGCCCCTGCCCTCCGCGAAGGGGAGGCCGTAGAACTCGTCGGCGGGGCGCGAGATGTCCCGCCCGTCGGAGCGGTTGCCGTGGCGCAGGAAGGGCGGCACGGCGGCTGCCCCCGATGCGGCGGCGCCCAAGGGGCGGCTGCGCCCCGGCGTGGCGTCGTGGGGATCGGCGACGGCGGTGGCGTCGTCGTCGCCGTCGTCGCCGCCGGCGGGAGAGAAGCGCTCCCGGTCCCGGCGGCCCCGCGCGAGCAGCAGGGTCGCCGCCAGGAGCAGCCCCGACCCCACTATAACTTGTAGCTAGTATAACAAGTAACTATATAGGACTTCGCCGTCAATAATACGTATAGAATATATACTTGTTGTTATTAGTTCTAGTAATAGTCCGTCTCCTACAACGACTCAGGAAGAGACAAGAACAGAAGAAGTACGAAACCGGTTACCTCAAACGACATTGAGGCCAGTCTTTAGGAGCAAGGACTTTAGCGACTGGATGATGAATAGGGAGTATTTCCTGAAGTACTCTCAGACCTACGGACCTTTCGACTTAGATGGAGCTAGCGATTATGACGGCCTTAATTCTCAAGTGGCGGAGGATTTTTGCTGTCCGGCGCGCCCATTTCAGGAGAGAGATTTACAGAAGTACCGGAGAATTTGGCTAAATGCGCCATGTAATGACTTAGAAGATTTTTTGGGCCATTATTTGCGGAGTAAACTGCTTCATCCCCATCTGAGAGCGGTTATAGTGGTTCCAAAATGGAGGGCAAAACCATGGTTCAAGTTGCTGCAAAATTTCCGACTTGTCGACGAGCTGGCGGCGAAAGAACATGTGTTTACTTGCCCTACGAATGACAGAATAGAAGGAAGACGGCAAGATGTTGGACCGACAAGATGGACGACGCAAGTCTACGTCGACGACACCGATCGAGTTCGATTTCTGCCTCAGAACCTACAGAATCCCCCGAAGACCTACTGGACTCACTCGACGACTCTTGTTACCGATGGCCGACGAGTGTTACTAGCGAAAGAGGACACTGGCATGGTATGGTTTCCAGGTCGCAAACAGGAGATTGAAGACGCGACCCCGGAATGCACAGTAGTGCGAGTTCTTACGGAGACAACTAGATTTAAGATGAGCGAAACAAATTTACGCCTTTTAGGGACGGAGTCTTCCGGACAGAATAAGCGCTACGTGTATATCGCTCGCGTTCGACCCGGATCGATACCGGACGCTACGTCAACTTCTCAGGCAGTATGGGCTACCTGGAAGGAATTAATTTCGGCACGGCGTACGGGTTATCTAGTCCGTGGAGATCAGCAGTTCCCTCTTCGTTACGAGACTTTTGGGAAACCGATCGACGGGTGGATGAACAAGAACGTCCGACTAGAAGACAGTGCGACGCTGCATGTATCCACAACCCAGTCTGGAACAAGCATGTTTGTGTTGGGAGGCACCTTACGCGGACATCGATGCCGTATTTTGGTTGACTCTGGCGCTTCGGAAAATTTTTGCAAGGCTAAGTGGGTACGGGAGCATCACATCCCGACGGTTACTGGAGAGAAATACCGGATAAAATTGGCAGATGGTAGTACAACTACAACTCGCTAGCGACTACGGAATGAAGTGCTCACAGTAGGGACCCTGGATATACGTCTGGACGCAATTATGACATAGCTGGATAAATTCGACATTATCCTCGGTCAACCTTGGTTACAAGCCGTCAACCCGGATATAGATTGGTCTACTAAAACGATTCGCGACCGAGAAATTGGCGAAGCTATGGTGTCTGGCGACGAGTACACCGTACATGTGGCAGTACATCACTTGGAGGCGGATGCGATGGCAAAGCTGCTTAGGCAACAACCAGCAGACCTCTTCGTGATTGAACTACGAGAAGTACAAGACGCGGTCGACGACATCAATACTGATCAACAACCTGAGTGGACGACTTCGTTACGAGATTCCTTGAATGAGTTTACGGACATCATCAAGGAGCCTGACGGTCTACCGCCAACTCGCGAGTGCGACTTTGAAATTAATTTGGAGTGCGATGAACCACCTAAGGAGCGAACGTACCGTATGTCACCAGCAGAACTCCGGGAGGTTCAAGTACAATTACAAGACTTACTCGCAAAAGGCTGGATTCGTCCGTCTAAATCTCCGTACGGTGCCCCAATTTTATTTGTACGCAAGAAGGATGGTACCATGCGCATGTGCGTAGACTATCGGAAACTCAATGACCTTACAAGGAAAGGCCGAACACCGTTACCCCGGATTGATGAATTACTCGACTCGCTATATGGGGCTCATTATTTCAGCACGCTAGACATGTATAAAGGCTATCATCAAGTTCGAGTCAAGGAGCGCGACATACATAAGACAGCATTCCGAACTCATTACGGATTGTTCGAGTACTGCGTTCTACCCTTTGGACTTTATAACGCCCCAGCTGGATTCCAAGCGATGATGAATCGAGTTTTGGCCCCGTATCTTGGCAATTTCTGCGTGGTATATTATTTGGACGACGTGCTGATCTACAGTAAGACGGCCGACGAACACCTCGAGCATATTCGACTCGTGTTACGAGAGCTGCAGCGACACCAGTTGCATATCAAACTCTCTAAGTGTTACTTCGGGCGATCGAGCGTCAATTTCCTTGGGCATGTGGTGGAAGTTGGACAAATCCGAATGGACCCCGACAAGGTGGAGGCAGTACATAATTGGCCCCGACCGAAATCTGTGACTGAAGTACGTGGATTTCTGGGACTTTCTGGATATTACCGGAGGTTTATCAACCAATTCGCAACCCTAGCAACCCCATTAACGGACCTGACCAAGAAGACACCGAAATTTCGCTGGACTCCTCAAGCCGAGTCAGCATTCGAGCAAATTAAAGGCGCGATGGTACGTGCACCAGTACTGGTAATTCCTGACACTTCTCCTAATGCAAGGTACACACTGTACACAGATGGTTCTGGATTTGTAGTAGGAGCTGTGCTGTTACAAGACCAAGGTATTGGATTACAACCTGTTGCGTACCATGCTCGAAAGACGAACAAGCATGAGGTACACTACCATATCCACGAACAAGAGCTACTGGCAGTTCGCGACGCTCTACTGAAGTTCCGTTGCTACTTAGATGGCGCGGCGAGATTTACAGTAATTACGGACCATGACACGTTGCGACACTTCTTTCGGCAGCGCGATTTGTCTACTCGACAAGTGCGATGGCTTCAAGTTTTAGCACCTTACCAGCGACAGATGGACATCGTATACAAGAAGGGAGCAGTCAACCATGCAGACGCTCTGTCTCGCCGACCTGACCTGAAGGACTCGTTACAGAAGCTGCAACTGTTACGCGATTGGACCAACGACGAAGCAAAATGCGAGTTACACGCGCAGGTTTTTTCTCTGGAATCCCGGTTACACCCTGACTCTGGACTTCATGCGGAAATCAAAAACGCTTATGACTCGCATAAATATCTGCTTACCCGGAAATCTCTGCCTACCTGGCTGGTACGTCAATCAAATGGACTCTTGTACGCCTACGGAACAAGACTGTATGTGCCGAACGTCTCTACATTGCGATCAAGAGTATTGTACGAACTACACGACGCACCGACCGCGGGACATCCTGGTATTATTCGACTATTGGCAGCAGTGACCCGGACGTTTTGGTGGCCTAACATGAAGCGGACAGTACAACACTATGTACGCAGCTGTGTTACCTGTCAACGCAACAAGGCAGCGCGACACAAGCCTTATGGACTCCTTCAATCGCATGAGGTACCGACTAGGCCCTTTGAGCATGTATCGCTTGACTTGATTACGGACCTTCCTGAGTGCGATGGGTATGATGTTGTGGTGGTATTCGTTTGTATGCTTACGAAACGGACGATTGTCGAGCTAATTACAAAATCGATTACAACGGAACAATTAGCAAAAGTTATGCACCGCGCTGTTTTTCGGCATTTTGGCTTACCACGGAAATTAATATCCGATCGAGATCCCCGGTTTATGAGCGACTTGTGGCAAACCCTGTTTAGGGCTGTTGGCACCAAGCTTAATATCTCTACGAGCTATCATCCCAAGACTGATGGCCAAGCTGAACGAGTAAACCAGACATGGGAGCAAGTCATACGATGCTATGTGCACCCCTTGCACTACGACTGGGTTCAACACCTTACCAACGTGGAGTTCGCGATCAACGCAGCGGTTTCTACGTCAACGACTATGTCTCCATTTAAGGCGACGCTCGGATTCGAGCCGACATCTCCAACGACGGCTACATTTGAAGACAACGAGCCTAGCCGTACTTTACCGGAGCAAGTAAAGATTCTGGTCGAGATGCACAGATTTGCCCACGACTGCGTCAAAGCAGCCCAGGCACACATGCAAGATGCTGCAAATCGGCACCGGTTACCATTACCTTTTACAGTTGGCGACAAAGTTAAGCTCAAGGCGACAAATCTACGGTTTGTACAACAACCATGTTCTAAACTACGTGACCGCTACATTGGACCGTTTCTCATTACGGAGGAAGTTTCCCCGGTTGCATTTCGGCTTAAGCTACCCCCTGGAGTACGGATTCACGATGTTGTACACGCCAGTCTCTTGGAAAAATGGAATTCAGAAGCAGAACAGGCCAATAGTGCGCAGCCAATTCCGATTATGCACGATGCGAAGCGATTTGAAGTCGACCAAATACTCGACGTGGCTTTTAACTCCAATGGCACGGGACTTTTGTTTAAGGTCCGCTGGGCAGCACCGTTCAACGTACCTGGCGAGGACACTTGGGAACCCATGAGTCAACCACTTAAGCATCTTTTCCGAATTCCTTCGAACGGATGTTTATCGAGAATTTTCTGGCACCCCTGACTTTGTCAGATTTCGCAATCGCTGGCCTGCAAGAACCCCCAAGAAACCAAGACCCTGAGTACTGCACAGCGAGGACGCTGGTGCTTGAGGAGGGGAGAGTGTCATATCCTAGCCATTTAGCTAAGTGCTACTATCTGACATTATTTATTTCCTCTAAATGGTACCTGTATCTTAGCGATATTCAGTGACTCTTTTATTGTCATCACGGCAGTACAACTGTATAGCTGTATTTTCCCTCGACAGTACAGAGTTACTAGTAGTATCTCTTCTGGATGATACTTCGTTTCAAGATAGTTCACAGAGCTTGTGCGAGAAGGTTGGATAGACGGTACAGGTAACCTCAGACAATCTGTATCACTAGTAATAGTTTGGTTTAGTTAGCATAGAGCACAAGCTACAGGTTCTAAGGCTGTTTCTAGAACACCTGAGGTGTGGATATTTAAGACGGGGACTTACTGGTAGAGCGGGAGAGACCGGTACAGAGTACAGACCAGATTTACGCCACATCCAGATTGTAAGAAACCCTGTTCCTAAGACAATCTTATTAATTCTCTCTACGCTGTATAATTAGATCCAGAGATTAGGTTCTACTATTTGTCTAAGGTTGCCAACTTAGCCTAACCAAAGTAGCACCTCACATAAGCAACCCTCGCGTCCATGCGTGCATATTGCATGCGGGCAGATTTGCCAACGCCAATTAGCACGATCGAAACTGCCGCACGTGACGAATAACGAGATATAAGTTATGGTAGTGTGTTCACATGTGGATTGATCACATTGTTTTATCGCATTATCGAATTTCTTGTTGTCTCCCAACATGAGCGGTAAGGCCATAACGTTTTGATTCCGAGGAAAACCATCGATACTGTTGCCGCTAATCGTCCTAGGCATAGTATATATTCAGAAGGTTCCGGGAAGGCTTAACTCGGTGAATACATTATGGCATACTGGTTCATGGCATGGATGGACCTTGGCCATGAAATATAATGACCCACAAATACAAATTATAGAGCAGATAATCTTCTTAGTTTGACTGTGTATCATTGTAAGGTCAGCATGTGTTGAGACCTAATGACCCTTGCATGTAAATATCGTTCATCATTGCTTGAACAACTATTAGAAATGCCATGAGGGGGGTTAGAACCCACGCCTCCCGGAACGGAGTTGTACGCCTTATCCAAGTACCGCCCCAACAGTCGGTACCCAATTGGAACATATTGTGCATATGAATTCCGCGCATCGTGCATACACTGCGACCAACTATGTGTGGAGGGCCAAGACTCCCCCGGAGTCTAGCGTACATATGTGTCCATATGCAAACCCACTAAGGGATATCAACACTCCCCCGTAATGGACATCATCCCATGAACTCCGGCCGGTAGCCTCGCAGTAAACGTGGAGGGCCCATAACCTGTTAGAAATGCCATGAGGGGGGGTTGGAACCCGCGCCTCCCGGAACGGAATTGTACGCCTTATCCAAGTACCGCCCCAAAAGTCGGTACCCGATTGGAACATATGGTGCATAGGAATTCCGCGCATCGTGCATACACTGCGACCACCTATGTGTGGAGGGCCAAGACTCCCCCGGAGTCCAGCGTACAGATGTGTCCATTAGCAGACCCACTAAGGGATATCAACAACGACACAATGACACCACACGACGACCGATCAGTTTCAACCGGGGGGCACTACTAAGTGGAAGTATCACACGACAACGTGGATGGCAACTCCCACAGTTGTTTTACAAGTTTATCGCAGCAGCAATATCGAAATGTTGTCGCTTCGTCCTTGTTGTAAACAATTCTATCATTCTGTGTATTATATATTTATTTGTAATCCATTATATCAATCCATTTTGTCTCGTCCTCCGCCAATTTCTGCTTTTCCCCTCCGCCGCCATCACTCAAACTTCGTTTCAATAACCCGTCATCGCACCTGACTCAGCCGTCCCCACCCAATCCCTCGTTCCGCGCCCACCACCGCCACTGTGTACTGTGCCGATCCTCATCAAGTCAACAGATCACCCGCTATTACTGCAGTCATGGCTTCCACGATCGCTTCTTCTCCAGCGACGTGCGGTATTAGGAGCGCGGGAGCTCTCCGGGCTGCCCAGCATTCCGCTGCCCCCGTAGCTCGGCTCTCCGCTCTGCGCGTTCTGTCCAACTCGCATCGCCTTTCCGCGCCCCCCACCCGCGCGCACTCCACCGTATCGGCCCGGAGAACGTCGCTGACCCTAGCCGCTGCGGCCACAGAGGATGCCGCTAGCGACATGAACACCATGCAGCCGCTGGGTGATAGGCTGCTGGTGGTGCCTCAGGAGAAGGAGCCGGTGACTTCGGGCGGCGTTATTCTTCCGACGGAGGTGTCGTCGGTGGACATGGGCGACGCGGTGCTGGGGCAGGTCGTGGCTCTGGGCGAGGACGTGGACATCGATGTGAAAGTTGGGCAGATGGTCATGTATAACAAGCAGCAAATTACGGAGGTCCCTGTCGGTACCTCCTCCGTCGTCTTCGTGTCTCAGAACAGTATCGCCGCCGTGCTCAGCTGAGAACTTTCTAGAAACCGCTGAACGACTCCACTGGACTCGGTCGCCGGTCTCGTTGTGTCTCGGCTCCGTGCTAGAGGCCAGCTACGTGCTGCTACTGACTCATTCTTAGGATCAAGGGGTCCTGACCCTGGCCCACCGGCTCCGTAGGCACCTGTAACGCTCTCATTCTCGGCTCTTGTTCTCTCTTCCGTGCTGCCATTTTTTTTGTTACGTGTTGTGTTACATCCTCTACGCATATGTAAGTACGCATTGTTGCGATGAACCTTGTCATCATATGCTCTGTGATCCGTCACAATGCTAGGCTATCGAGAAGAGCAATCATAGCATTTCTTACTTCATCACTGGCCCTTCACTGTGCTTGATGAGGATGTCAAGGCGAATGGAATTATGGAGTCACTTCGTTGCCATTAGATCCTGCGTAGGTATGTTAGATGCCAAGGAAGCCAGGAAACCACAAGCTGGCCCATATATTTATCACTGTATGACTCATGCACCCCATGTTGAGGTCCGGGGAGGGGGAGAGGAGATGGCATTGGGAGTCCTGTTTGATTGTGTCTCAGCTGTGACGTTCTGCTGCTGGATTCTTCTGAATACCTCCTTACCTCCCCCAAAGGGTGCACGCTTCCAAAGATGCACATATTACCTCCGTTGCAGAAACAGGAGGACCTGCATCCTCGCCATTACCCTCTATCAATTCAACTCGCTTGCAAGCAGAGGTCAGTCGCCGTCTCGCTGTAACAATCACCAAGGGGGCTCCGGTTCAACAAATGTCGCATGTGGCGGGGAAGAGGTGTCGTGCGGGTTGGATGGTCAAGATATAGACTTATTTGATTATATGCGTAAAGGATTAGAACATAAATTTTGCGTTCTAACCTTGTGAACATCACCATGTAATGGTTTTGTGGGGCCTTCTGACAACCTAAAACCCACACTTCATTTATTGCCATAATTGATAAAAGCGGTTTATTGTCAGAGCGCGCGTGATTGGCTTGATTGACACTGCACATGGAATTTAACCTTGACAATCAGCTTCACATGTGTTCCCGATGACATTTCTGATGCTGGTCGAGACCAGTGCAGATGGTGTTCAAGTTTATGCAGCAGTGGCGGACTCTTTTGTTGTGCGCAAGTATCCGAATGCACATTTGGCAATGTATTATGGACTTACGCCGGACCCTGAGAAATACATTTCTGCAATGATGAGTTTTACCAAGTGTGGCACAGCAGATGAACAAACCGGCAATTGGACATTTATCCGTGAGAAATCTTGGTGTCTGTTGGAAAATGCAAAGAATGTAGGGACAAGGATGGCCAAAGGGACGGAAAAGCATTGCATAATAAACTTAACGGCAGATGACGAGTCATCTATCTGCCTGCTTCTCGATTACCTCGGTCAACAAAGGGGGCGTTCCACTGCGAGCAGGTTATTGAAAGCTGGCAAACTCAGCAAAGTGGTGCTGCGCTGCTGACTGGGGCGATGCTGCTGTGGTGGTAGCAGCAGGCTGCGCAGCTTGATACCCCCATTCCATCCCTCCCTGCGGCCCAGACATGCCTCCGTACCCCTGCGGATACTGCTGCTGATACTGCGGCTGCTGCTGCCCCTGAAACTCCCCATTCCCCTGACCTACGCCATACTGCTGCTGCATCATGTATGCCTGCTGCTGCTGCATCATCATCATCTGCTGCTGTTGTTGCTGCATGAAGTACGCCTGCTGCTGAGGCGTCATCGCAGCATATCCCTGCTGCTGGCCATAATACCCATTTCCATTCTGCACTGCATACTGCTGTTGTTGCTGAGCAGGCGGAGGGGGCCCACCAGACTGCATACCGTATCCACCACCATACCCAACAGGCTGCTGCCCCAACGGACCAGAACCAAAGGAGTTGGACGCGGGCGCAGAGTCGAAAAGTGCCAAAATATCATCGTTGGACATTTTATTGGCGGCCGGCTTCGACAGGTGCGGCTCCTCTGCAGCGCTGGTTACAGGAACTGTCTCACCTGCGCTCGGAGCCGAGGCAAAATCTGAAAACGGGTCATTCGGTTCCGATTTCTGCGCTGGGGCGGGTGGAGCAGGAGACGGAGCCGCAAAATAAGGGTCGGAGGAGGCAGATGCTGTGGCGGCGGGAGCTGTAAACGGATCAGACGAGCTGTGGCTAGCCGAGGCGAAATTAGCCCAGCCGTTAGCGTTCCCGGGAGCGAGAGAGGTTGCCACGGGCGGCGGTGCGGCGGGTGCTGGCGGTGCTGCGGCGGGAGGGTCATCGTCAAGGCTGAGAAGGTCCGCCATCATTTGCGCGGGAGGCTCCGGTTTATTAGCCGGAGGCGCGGCGACACGAGCTGATGCAGCTCGAGCCGAAGCGGGAGAGGACGAGGCCGTAGGGGTGGAAGGGGTCGGCGGTCGCGCGGTGGTCGTGCTGGTGTTGGTGTTGACGGCGGTGAGTGGGTGGTCGTGGTAGTTCTTGATAGTTGGCGGGGGCATGTCGCGATCCCGAAAGTTTTGCGATACATACTTTTCCTGTATAAAGCGCTCGAGTTTGCTCTGCTCGGTGTCCTTCGGGCGACGAAAGTCGCGCGGCAGGCTAGCCTCCCAGTAGGAGTTAGCTTTCATGTTATCCATGCGCTGGATAAAGGAAATCTGTTCTGGGAGCCAGGTATCCAGGTTGGTGGAGCGAACAACGGAGATGTGGACGCCGAGGGAGCGGTGTATCCCGCTGCACTGAAGGCAGACAAAGACGCCGAGGTTAGTTGAGGCCCAAGTTGGGCCGCGGCAGTGGCAGTCCGCGCAGAACCGATTCTCCTCCATTTTCAGCAGCGTCTTCAGCACGCGCTTGTGGCGCTCATTCTGCTCCTTGCTCACGTCTCTTTTGGAAGACATCACAGTTGGCTTTGCGGAGAGGAGGGGAGAGGGATTCAAGCGGGATGGAAGGTGGGCTGCCTCGCCACCACCACAAACGAAAACAGAATCGCGTTACGTACGTGTCACGCTTTTGTCGAGATCTGTCCTACTAGGGCGCTCGCGGAGAAGTTCCAAGGTATCGAGATGTCAGGCTTTACCGATACATCTAGCACAAGATATCACCTACAGCTGCCGGGGGGGGGGGGGGGGGGGGGGGCGGGCGAGAACTGCTAGTCCGCGGTAGAGGGTGGAGGTGGAGCGGAGCGACTAGGCGGTGGAGGACTCCCGCCCAGCCGAAGCTCGTGGTGAATTTATTAGCGCGCCAGCCAGGGGAACGCGGTGATTGAATAACAGCGAGTTCGTACCTGTACCCGCCGCTGTCGCGATAGTACTGATGGAAATACAGGTACAGGTACGGTTGTATAGTTTGGCCGTCGGCTGTCGTAGATTTAAGCTGTGTTGGGGCTCACTTATGCCAAAGATGTGGATCACTTACAGAATTTGGATTTGGTGGCCCTTGGGCCACCCTACACGCAATGTGAGAGGGAATCGGGTGGGTGGGTTTGCGTGAGCGATAGCTCTCGCAAAAGGCAGAAGGTGGACACACAATCGCTGCTGGTGTGTTATATAGGGTGCGGACATTTTACTGTCCGTGCGCGCTTGGGCGCTTGAACCGTTAGGGAGATGTAGCGTCGGAGGTAACGCTTGTAACGGAGGTAACGCCGGTTACTTCGTAATTTTTGCCCTGTAATTCAAACCTCTATATTACTAATATGACCATTTAAGCTGTGTTGGGGCTCACTTATGCCATCTGTCGCCGACTGGCGTGTAACGTTGGGTGGGGGCCCGCCAGGGGTCATCCACCCAAAGAGTTGCCAAGCTCCCGGGCACGGGAGCACTGTTGGGTCGATGTAGTCGAGGACTACGTCCGACTCTCGCGCCCAACCGCCGAAGAACTTGATCTTCTGCATTGGGGTACCGATACTGTACGCAGCAGTAGCTGCACCCTTTCGGAGGGAGTGCGAAGTCCACGCGAAACCGTCCGGAGGTTGTTCGTGTACTGCACAAAGTACGCGTTGTAGCCAAGCAGTCAGGGTGTCCGCAGTCCAGTTTGTCGTAGGCTCGCGTACACTAATAGCCCATCGTCTGTCCGGTATCTTCCCGGCGGAGAACCTGGTACGGGCAGCGTCGAAGTACTGTAGTAGTTCCGCAATGTCCGGGTGAGCCGAGGCCGGTAGTTCACAGAGGAGTTGTCGCTCCGTGGAAGTACCCCGTTGACCTTCTGCCTTTTGCGAGAGCTATCGCTCACGCAAACGGCATCGTGGCTCTTGCTAGCCACGCAAGGTGTTGATCACTGAGTCTCCTGCACGACGCACGAAAACACACTCCGTCAGTCCAAATGGCAGACCGCCTGGTATTGCCTACTGACCTCTACGTTGCGCCCGGTGACGCGCCGGAACAGCAGCCAGACCAGCTGCAATTGCTAACACAGATTGTGCAGTAGTTAGCAGCCCAGGTCGCAACTCTCTCCGTCGCAACCGCGTCAACAAAACCTACTACTTCAGCCATCCCCACAGCCGACTCCGACAGCGCTGCGGGTGGACGACTCGAGCTCGACGCTCTACCAGCTGACAGTAAAACCACCCCTCTAGAGTACATCGACCCTAGAGAGTGGTCAGAATTCGCGTCCCGTACGTTCGCGGACTGCCTACCCCCATCTGGCACAACAGCCCCGTGCCTGAACGCTTGAACCGTTAGGGAGATGTAGCGTCGGAGGTAACGCTTGTAACGGAGGTAACGCCGGTTACTTCGCAATTTTTGCCCTGTAATTCAAACCTCTATATTACTAATATGACCATTATATGCATCAAGTTTAGAGCCTGGGAGTCAGATTATGCCAAAGATGATGATAGCTTGATTATATTCTGGATAAACAGTCTAGTCAGTGTCGGTAGTCGGTATAACGTCCCGCGGTGATTTACCGTAAAGAAGTCTCTGTCCTCCTCCCGTATGCCTAGCGTGTAGTAGCCGTCGGTGAGGTCGAAGGAGACCATCCAGTCGCCGGCGCTCGTCAGCTTCTTGAGGTGTTTGAGTGTCTCGTAGGTCAAGTTATACTCTTTGCACCACTTCTGAAGGGGGCGTAGGTCGATGATGAGTCGCCATTGGTTTTCGCCATGTTTGGGAACTAGAAGCATTATGATACCTCACTTGCTGCGCTTTCTAGGCTCCTAGGCGCCTGAGTGCAGGAATCTCGGGAGCTCGGAGTCCAAGAAGTCGACGTGTTGTTGTCATGCGTCGAGCAGGGAGATGCCGCTCTTGAAAGGTGGGGCTGGCGGCCGCCGATGAAAGGTATGCGGACCCGTGACGAAACCAACCTAAAACTTGCTCGCTTGCACCTAATCGTTTCCACTATGACGCTTTGTTCCGCACGCTGTGACGCATGTAGTTCGAACGGTCGTTGCAGGACGTGGCGCGGCGGGTCACACCATCATGCGTTCTTGTCGGGGTTCTTGGGCTTCGAATCTTTGGTGGCGGTAGGGTCTCTCGGTGGTAGTGTGGGCTTGGGATGGGGTCTTGGGATCGGGTTAGGACGTTCGGGGTTAGGGCGTTCGGGGAAAGGCTTGTCCGGTGTCTTGCGTGCAAAGGTAGCTCCAGCGGCTGCATTGGCGTTGGTGAGGAGGGAGCACTCGAGCGTCTTGACGATGAAGGCTCGGTGTAGGCAATCGTACTCGGAGGAGACAACATCTCGTCGCGGTTTGAGGCAGCGCTCGTAGGGGAGTTCCGCGAAAATAACGTGGTCAGAATTGCTCATCGTCCCGTCCGACCCTGATTTGTCGGATGTGGGATACCCGCACAAGGGCGGCCACCTCGAGCGCGGTGTGGGTGTGGTTGCTCCGACCCAGCGTGACGACCGCGGATAGGAATTCCGGTGAGTGCTTGGGGTAATTCTAAATGTCCTCCATAGCTAATTTGCTCGCCGTGTTAGCGCAGGCGGCGTAGGCAGCGTGGCATGCCGTGGCGCGGTATTCTTCGAGCGTGGCGTTGTGCCGGCGGGAGGAGAGATAGCGGTAGGTGTCGCAGGTAAGCTTCCAAATTCATGAGCCGTCGAGATGTCGGGGGAGGGGGAGTAGCTCGAGGCGCATAGGGCAGTGTAGGGTCTCCATAATTTTGTGTCAATGTGATAGTCCTCATCTTACAATGTTGTTGCGGTTACCGTCGTCTCTGGGGCTTTGGCGAGGGATCACACGGTAGGGATCGATCGAGGGTCGCTCGGTCGACAGTTGTGCGCTACGGGTGTAGTGCTCCATAATTCTGCCCCTCCGGCATGTCGTTTACGCCGCTAGAAATGGCTGGTTGGTTGTTGGCTTGCTTTATTGTTGCCAGTTGAGTGATGATGTTCGAACTCAGCGTGGTTGATAAGTCGATAAATGCTTGCTGAAACCGGCCATTCAATCGCTTTTCTGAAGTTGCTACGTTAACGAGTAAGCGTTGCTCATGTTGTTTGAATTCTAGAGGTGTAACCAATTTCCGGCACGTTGCGAATTTCGTCTACAACTTGCCTATTTGTAGCAATCGTGTTTAAAGCAAGGTAAAGAGTCTCGGCTGTGTTAGATGCAGTCGAGGGTAAGATGTCACCTTGCGTAGCTACGATAGCTACGGTGAATGTCGCGCGAGCCGATTAGGCGAGCGCAAAGGCATAAAGTGGCCGCTTTCATCTAGGGGGGCTGCTTTAGAGGTAAAGGAGGTGGGCGTCCGCCGCGGATATTTCACTGCCATTGTGACGCTTTGTTTTTGGCGGACTCGTCATGGTCCGTTAACTAACATTTACTAACATAAGACTTAAACCCCAATATCTACTAACATAAGGCTACAATCAGGTATATTATTTACTTGCAATACGTTCTCAACTGTTCAATCTCCGTATCTATACGGGAGACGTGAGAAGTAAAAATACAACGACGATATCGACGAAGACACCTCACGAGCACCAACACGAGCATAAGCCGACTCACCTTTCGGGAGATGACCTCCGACGCCGGGCGGCCTATCGTTGGGCATGTGAGCTAATGGAAGTCGGACAAGTACGAAGAGCCCGCTCGGGCCGCCCGATATGTTTTTCAAGACTAGATACTATTAAGATACCGTCCCATTTGGGAGGGTGCGGCATGTATCTTCATGAGTGTGTGGTGGCGAGGAGGGTACGGACGGATGAGCGGTGGGGCGCGGATGTTGGAGCTGGCGGCGGACAACCGGGAAATAGCGCTAGGGTATGGCGCTCGCTCGTCGTCGATAAGCATGCTCGACGTCGAGCCGGCCGAAAGGGGGCAGCACGACACCAACAATGAGGAGTACTATCGCGACGGGAGGAGCGGCGAGGTTTGGCGGCGGGGTGTTTTGGAGGATCAACCGCCGCCAAAAACTCCGGTACGGAGGGTTTGAATAATTTCCACACCCCCGCGGCCTTTTTGGATCCGGCCATTGCGACCACGCACTACTCCACCGCTACCAACTATCGCTAGGCACACCTAATAGTAAAGAGTGCGAGCCCGGGTAAGCGCGGAGGCCGGCACTCAAAACAAGGGTGCTCGATGAACGCGCAAAATGTGGGTGGAGGGTACGGTCGCAGACTGATTTTCCACAGGTATCTAGGTACAAGCACATAAAAAACCGGGGAAATGGCCGAGGAAACTTTTCAGCGCGGCGGCAAGAGCCCTAGCTTTTTGTGTGTGGCTGTCTCGGTCTCCCCGCACTTGCCCTCGAGGTGACGGGGGACCTCGACTAGGAGGAGAGTCGCGACGGAAGGAGTGGCTAAAACTTTGGTGTGGGGCTTACAGGATGCGACGGCGTGATCGACGAGCGACCGCGTGAGGAGGGTTTTTTCGCTAGCCTTTCCACTCCTTTCTCCGGCAAGACCTAAGTCACGCGGGAGCTATATTAGGGTGGCTCGTCGACCCTCTCGAACGCCGATCCGCCTAGGCCGATCGGCACCCTAGTTCGGTGGGAGCGGGCGCCGTGCATCGTGAAGGTCGAGCAAAAACTTAATTTTGCGTTTCTTGACAAGTGGATATATCTTTAGATTTTTTCCTGATTACAAAATTATTCATGTTTTTACTGCTTAGGCACGGAGACAGTGGCAATTACTGCGGTTGCTTACATTTTCTAACCTCCGAGGAACGTCGGCGCACATTGCGGATAGGTATGTCGATAGGTGTACGTGGTCGGAGAGTACCCGGCCCAATCGTTCTCCTAAGTGTCCGAAATGGGAAAGTGTTGATGATGGCCGTTAGACAACACTCGGTCCAATTTGCCGATATTGTTGTCATACAAATTCAATTTCAAATAGATGTGCCTACTTATTACTTTTGATTTCTAGCACATGGCCGTCATGATAGACTACATAACGTGATGAAAGGTTAGGTCTTTGCCCTTAAATGAGTACCAGACCCCGACATGACCTTCCCGGAGTGGTGCCTTACTTCCCCATTTGCAATAGGGCTACATGCATTGATTTTCCCGGCAAGTGTGAGGGGGCAAAAAATTGGGTATGCATGGCGGTCGAACGTGACTAATATATAATTACTAGCCGCGCGCCCCTCGTTCGTTACCCCGGCAACGCCCGGACCTCACCCATCATGCTAGTTAGGGTGGGTAACACTGAGACCACTCATGGAGACTTCAACCTCCAACCGCGCCCACACGCCTCCATGGGGGTTGAAAGCAGGGTTATAGAAGGTCTCATGGGCGGCCATACATTGCGGGGTGGATGGCGGCGGACGCGCCCGTATATAGCGCTTGCTCGGTCTCAATCGGCGGGGACGACAACCGCTACGGTCGCTCGCTCGGCCGCTACAACAACGAACTCAATGATGCTTCCTTCACGATGGCCGACGCTAGTACCCGGTCTCTGAGGTCGACCTTGTTGCCCTTAGCATCCGACAAGGGGGAGAAACCGAATGCGCTCACCGGATGGGCATGCGTGTGCCTACGCCGAGTGGCGGAGGCGACGCCCAAATGGGTGGCACATCGCACCCACATGGCTCAATACCACTTGGGGGACCGGATCTTTTCTTTTGGCGGGCAGGACGGCCGTTGTAGGTGGTCGGGGTCGCTTGTTGGGTGGTGTCGTCGGGTGGTGGGGTGGATCGTGACAACCGGCGAAAAAAATGATTACAAGGACCTTGTGATGGTCCGATTTCGTCCCATCCCTCGTACCCGCGGGTCGGTTTGATGAGTTGATGGCCACCAAGCCGCCCGCCCACCATGGAATACGTCAAGACATTGGCTCCTAAGGTGTTAGCCCTATGGCTGGTTTAAGAACAACCCCACATTGCCATGTCTCTGCCCAACGTGACGGCGGCTCGTTAGTTAGGCACGGGTGGATGGAAAGCAACATTAACATGAGGCATTTTGCTTCACTGAATGAATTTGCCACCATCCGCGCCATACGGCTTTCGGTTATTCTGAAGCGCAGCAAGCAATAGGAGATAATGATGGTACAAGCTTACCTGCAAGTCCCATATCCCGGGGGCGCACCAAAAAAAAGGGAGACTATTTATATTAACGATATAGGCGGTAATTGTGTGTTCTTGACTTACTGGTACCTGTGCTTGTACCTTCACTTGACAAGCCCGTGTGAGCGCATTGCCCTACTCACCTGCTACGGGTACTGTACCTGTAGGTACCCCCGTAGCAACAAAAACCACTACGTGTAAGGATCTACAACGTCAGTATCGGCGACATGAACGTAGCCACCATCCGCGAAAGATGAGATGTTAAGTATCGGCGACACCTTTCATATAGCGGATGTTGCGATGACTATCTTGCGATGACCATGTTGCGATGACTATATTTTTATTTATCGTTTTTTTGTTTTTTTTTCGCCCCCGGCATATGGGACTGGCAGGTAACTTGCAGCGGCACCCTACAGGCGGCGTTTTGCTTGAGTTACTCATGAAGAAAAAAACCGATTTCCTTACAAGAAAAAGCAGCATAGAATAATAACCTACCAAGCAAAAAAAGAAGAAAAGAGGGAAAAACCTAAGCTCGAGGAACAGGAAGGAGTGCCACAGCATCAACACTGCCCTCATCCTGCAAAGCATCGCGGAGATAGGAACCCAATGAAGTTACTCATGAAGTGATACCTATAAAGTTTAAAACGCCCGGGGCAACAGGGCTCTTGGAACTACTGGGTTGCAAGTGCTTGGAGGCTGCACGGTGTTAGTCGCGCGTTGATCCGGACAACGGGACCCCGTACTGGACATCGCCTCTTTCCGCGCGCGTGTGTTTGCTACACGGGGGGCGTTCGTCAGGGACAGCAGCCAGCGAACTACTGGGCTCGTGGCTCAAGACCATCCTCGCTTTTCGAAAGGAAGAGACGACAGCTAAAAGCAACGAACTTGACACGTTACCTATTTAGGCTCCTGACAAGAACCGACGGAGTATTTGTGGCGGCCAATAAGAACATAGGTGGGCGTGGAAAACATTAAGGGGGTAAAGCTTGGCTGGTGAGTAATGTCTTCTCCTAAGCTGCACTGTATTGCCAGGCCTTCTATTATGACCAGCCCTCTTAAATCTTATGCAATAAGCTCACGGAATGCACAGATAGGTCAGACGGGTTCGGTTGGGTTGGGTTGGGGTTGGGTTGTGAAGTCTGGAGTGTGTGTGTGTGTGTGTGTGTGTATGTATGTGTGTGAGTGTGTGTGAGTGTGTATGCTGTTGAAAGCAACGCAAGATGTGCGTCAGATATAGCATCTTAACGCGGCTGTATTCTAATGCAGTGGCTGTGGAACGGGGTAGAAATGGACGCGAGAGCAGTGATTGCGCGGTGATCAGCACGTGCAGGGGGGGCATGGACTCGCCCAAGCGGGTTCTGGTGCACCTGGAGGGCCTGGACACCAGCAAGCTCCCTGCTGCGGTACTCAGTGCGGCGGGAATCAGGAAGGATGGCATCGTGGCGGTCGATGTGCCCCGCTTCCCCCGTGTCTCTGATGTTAAGATGGCTTTGGCAAGGCTGCTGCGAATACCCGCCCCAGATCAGGTGGGAAGACTACCCACCCCCAATCACTAAGCTTTCTCATCCAGACGACAGCCTTAAAATCCCATGCCTTCTCATGCTCGGTCTTGTGCTGACCAGATTAAGGGGAAATTGGATGATTTCTCAGGTGCTGCGAGGACCATTGCCCCAGACCACCAAGTTATCCCGGGATTGGGTGCATTTGCACAAGCTTAATATATTGCCCGGGCTGCGCGTGGATGGAGACAAAAGGAAGACAGAACGAAGGGATAAGGTTCGCAAGGCAGGGGGCAGCCACCCAGGGGAGCTGTTCAGCAGCATCAGTCCACTTGCCGCCCGAATAGATCAGGTACGTCATTCGGCACACGCAGACGCATCGCATGGTGTGGCGACGCACCCGCTTGGGTGACGGGGCCCGCGTGTGGTGTGGCTGACATACTCACTGTCCTGAACAGAATGGGTCAGCGGTGTCGGACATTCTGCAGCTGTCCACCAAGCAGCCCATTGTGGAGTATTTACCTGGCGGTGTCGAGTACATGAAACAGGTGCAGAGGCGACGACAATGCTGGCTGCTCCTACGCATAGCGCTACTGCTGCTGATCGCCGCCGCCGTGTTCTACGGCCTTTGGTTAGTCCCAGGTGAGTCTACCCCGAACGCACCTCACCTCTCCCCTTCAACTCCACTCTCGCAGCTGGCCCCTTTCTTTTTTCTCACTGACTTTTTGCTGTGCTGTAGGGTACGAGATGCCAAGCTACTCAAATCCTGCCCCCGTCCTGGGTGATATCGCCAATGAGTGCGTGCCCTTCGATACGCTCAACACCAAAGTGTGGGCGAGCACTGATGCGCTTACCTTTCTTATACCTTTTTATGCCGTTTCGTCAACCACTTTCCATGTCCTCGTCCTTACCTCCCTTGCATGTAATGTGTTCTTGTGCCTGTGTATTCCTATTTGCGTGAATGAGTGATTGTTTTGTGTGTATGCGATTTAGTTTCTGTGTTGTTTGTGTGTGTGCGCGCGTGTCACTGCTAGTACGTGTGTGTGTGTGTGTGTGTGTGTGTGTGTGTGTGTGTGTTTCTGTTTACTTGTCTTATGCCTTTCTCCGGGGTTTCCTTACTCAATTGTGTGGCTTTCCATCTGTCGCTCTTGTTTCCCTTACATCATGCCAACTGTCCACTTTCACAGCGTAGCCTCTGCTCTTTGCATACGCCTCGGTGTTTTGACAGTTGCGTGGGCTATTCAATGCAGGGGGGTGAACAACTCATCAGCGGCGCCAGGTGCTGCTGCGTCGGATAAGCAGCTAGGGTACGGCAGTGTGGCACCTGCAGCATTGGAAGAGGATGTGATTGGGGGCAAGGGGCAATCGAGGCAGGACGAGCTATAGCTGCGAGGCTGGCGTTTTGGTCGGGGCCTGGGCGTGATGCACCCGCACAACCCGGTTCACGCAGGTTTGGAACTGTTCAGAAGACAGCTCTGTGTAGTGTTCCAACAATTAGATGCGTTGCTGAGGACAGAATGGTGTATCACATGTCAATAAGTTTCTTTTGTAAGTAATTAACATCATATTTTGTTTTGCAATCTTTGATCGCATTCGATTGCGCTCACATTTGTCTTTCTGATTAGTTTTATATACATGCCGAATTTTGTGCTTAATGGCCTGTTTCATCCGCCAGCTGTCGAGGCGGGGCCCCACTTCACATAGCCTACGTTTCGTCACAGGCATTCCTGCTGAAAAGAAAAGTCGGCCGTTCTTTTCTCTCGTCTGTCCTGCTGAACATTATTTTGTTCACAGCATAGGTTCGTCTGCACAGCCCTGCGGCTCACCTATGTGCACACCGCAAAGGCAGGCGTCGAGTAATCAGCACATTGCTTCTCATTCTATTGGGAAGAGGAATCGCATGGTCGGAGTAGTACTGGTTGACTTATTCTACCTTGACATTCCTGAGGCGTTGTATATCGTAGCACCAGTTAGACGACGCGTGGTCTGTTATTTTATACGAAACACTGGCTGGTATGGGGCGCATGGTTGCGCCCCAACCAAATTATTCTGGGAGATCATCATCCACGCAGCGCCGAAACGCCTCAGCTGTCATGCGCTATAGCATAAAGCAATTCATACTTACGAAAATACTACGAGAGAAATATTTTCAAATGTGTGCGAAGCAAATAGAAAACACAAGTCTTGACGGATGTTACTGCGTGGCAGCGGCGCATCCATCCTTACAAGTGGCATATGAATCTCTGTCGGAGACGAGAGCACATGCATGGCACGCCACAGACTCCATCTACAAGGTTTCCGCAACACAGTAAATACATCGAGACTTCCATTGTCGATATCTTTCCTTTCGTGTTGCGAGTATAATCCACCCATTAGCAGACCCTACATCCTTAATTGCACATTGACGACAAGTGTCGGGCACACTGAATCCACCGCTTCGGGTCGCACGGGAGAGGGCGAGCCTGCCACTTGCGATGATGATAGCTGGTTAAACACTATCGATGCTTGCTTCTCTTGTAGATTCTTAGCTTACATTTTAGCTTGATGATACCCGACGAGATCCCTTTTACATAAGGCGGGCCCCCAGCTGGCGACACCGCGTTTCTGGTTATTTATGAAGTGTTCTAACGTGAGTTTTCTTTGGGCTCAGTTTTGTGTGGTTCGTTCGTCCACACAAAACTACACGAAACAGACAACTCACGTTTTGGGAGAGGGAGCACCCAAAACGTTTTTGGATCATGTCCGTATCTAGCTCAACTCTTCCTCTTTGCAGGAACGGGTAGGCAGATTTGACTCGAAAACTCAGTCAGTAATTTTAGTTGCGTCGTGGTCGCAGCACCGGCAAGTTTATTTAGTTGTACGCATATCTCGCCACATACCTCGCACTCGCGTATGTATTATATCGACTATTCCTTAATTTAAGCTTCGTATATCGCTACCCATATTCAAAGCTTGTGCTACTGAATATCGAAAAATTGAGAGTAGACGACCTGTGCATTCCGAAACATGTCGTCGACACGAGACGGAGCAAACAATAATTTAATTAACCCCACTCTTGCCAGAAGCGAAACTTTGGAAAGGCCGACACGGTAGCCGTGCAGCTTGAATAATTCCCTCGCGATCCCTATGTATCGCACCCAGTGTACAGTACGTGCACGTCATATCCACTACGTGAGCGAGTATGTCGTCACGGAGGAGGGGTGATTGGCCAATTGGGAGGTGTGGCGGAAAGCATAACACATGTTGTCGCTACCTGTAGCTTGACGAGCATGAGCAGTGACTGTGGACTGATTCAAGCACACAAACAGTCAAATGCCATTCGCGTGCTGCATGCGCGCTAAAGAGAGTTGGTTCCCGCTCAGAATCGCGTGCTACGTACATTTAATCTCAGTATTACTAATTCAATTTACTTATGACGGCGATATAACGAACCGAGGAATGTCGTACAGGTACTCGTATGGTACGGCCAGGAACGTTATATTGATTATTAGGCGGCCAAGCAGGTGAGGGGCGGGCCGAGGCCTGGTCTGGGTGAGTGCCAGTCCACGGTTGATCCTAATACTAAATTTGTCCACATCATCTGGTCACCGCCGTCTGCCGACTCGCCGCCCGGCCTCCGCACCTCAGGACTGCAGACCTTCCTGTGTTGGGCCAATCCCCTCTCGCACTTCAGGTAGGATTTCTATGACACTGTACAGTTACATAAGCTTGGAGATGTCGTCTCTGCGTCCCTTGCGACGGTCAGCACCCCCGTCGCTGGCATAAAGCAGATCTGGTGTGGGAAACTCGAGGAGCCGGGCGGCTTTCACGCCAGTCGCGAATTTTTATTTTGACCTGGTAGAAATTCTGCGCAAGCCTATGGCCAGGAAGGAATATCCATGATCTGCTGTATCGGTTGCGGAGTGGGCAGTGCTAGTGCTTAGCGAGATCGGCTTTCGGGATAAGTGGGCGAGGCGCTTCTGGAGTCGTCGCCGCTTATTTCCGCGTCCCCAATATCGCCTGCCCGATTCTGACGGAACGATACCAGTCTTTCACGCTCAATAAACCCACCTTTCACTTTAGGCCGAAATATTGCTTAGGTATTTCATGTTGGATGGCCTTATACATTTTTATCTCTGAGAAAAGTTTTCGTATCTTTCTCTTCTGTCTGATGAAAAGGGGCGCTCTCAATTCTGAAAGACCAACTCGTGAACCTTGACGTATTCATTTTTGTGCTCGATAGGTGGGGAGGAGGCAGCACTGGGATTGCACCCACCTTGGTTTCGTCATGGCGTCCAGGCCTGTTGCCCTGAACGTGAACCCAAACGCTCCGTTGGAGAGGGATGTGCTGTTCAAGAAGATGCGGTCAAAGCCTGAGAACAAGGTCCGCGCTGTTCTTCTGCAGTGATTCCTTGGAGACACAGAGGGGCGTCTATTGGTGGCTTGCAGGATGTGCATGCAGTGCTTTGGACCTGGGTAGCGTGGGAAGCTGTGCTGACTCTCTTGTGTCTGCTGTGGGGCTTGGCCTCAGGTCTGCTTTGATTGCCCGGCAAAGAACCCAACGTGGTCCTCAATTCCTTATGGCGTCTTCATCTGTTTGTCCTGCGCCGGCGTGCACAGAAGCCTGGGGGTGCATATAAGCTTTGTGCGGTCCACCACCCTGGATACCTGGGCGGAGGATCAGCTGCAGCTGATGGCCCTAGGCGGCAACGGCCGCGCCAGGACGTTTTTCAAGCAGCATGGATGGGATGCCTCTGGCGCGGATAAGATTGAGGCGAAGTACACTTCTCGTGCGGCCCAAATGTACCGCCAGACTCTGGCCAGGGAGGCTGAGAAGGGATTCAAAGAGTGAGTAACCCGGTTGCCCATTGGACGCACGCGTATTCTTGCACTGGGCAGAACTGTCAATGTTGCCGTCGCGTATCTCATTAGTAACCTAATCTGTGATGGTCTGGCGTCAGGCGTCACGCCCCACACTCACCCGTGGATGCACAGGAGCCGCTGTCCCCCACCTCGGCCCTCATGGCGGAGGTGCAGGCTGCTGCACCAGTAAAGGCGGCCCCAGCGCCGAAATCTGAACCGGCAGCAGCGACGCCGGTAGAACCTGCATCAGCAGCAGCTCGCCCTTCCTCTGCCAAGCCAGCAGCTCCGGCCAAGCGTACGGTACTCACCAAAAAGCATAATTCCAAGGGAAAGGGTGGTCTGGGTGTGAAGAAGATGACCACTAAGGTATGTGATTGCCCCCCCCCCCCCCCCCCCCCCCTCTCTCTCTCTCTCTCTCTCTCTCTCTCTCTCTCTCACACACACACACACACACACACATACGCGTGCGCGCACACACACGCAGTTATTGCCTGTTAGGTTTTGTGGTTTCAACAAAGCTGGGATGATCAATCGGGTCGGATCGTGTGTACCAGGTGGACGGCAGCCTGTTCGAGCAGTCACCTGACGAGGCCCCTGTAAAGCCTTCCGTGACCTCCCCTGGAGCCCCAGCCGCTCTTCAGGCCCCAGCAGCCAGCAGGTTTGCTTATGATACGCTGACCCAGGGTGATGAGACCCAGCCGCATGCCCCCCGTGGAAAGGACGGGCACCTCACCATAGGGGGCGGCAGCAGCGATTTCTTCTCCAACCCCTCAGGCGGCAGTGCGTCCACAAGCGGGCGAAAGAAGGAGTTGCCCAAGTCACAGGCCGTAGATGTGCACGAGAACACCGCACAGCAAAAGTTTGGCAATGCCAAGTCCATTTCCTCCGCCATGTTCAGTGACAACAGCGTTACGGGTGCTGACTACGAGCAGTCGGCCAGGCTGAACAAGTTTTCCGGCGCTGCTGCCATTTCCTCTGCCGACTATTATGGTCGGGATGAGGCGGGTGGCAACATGGACGCCGGTGACATGATCAACCGCATATCTCTTCAGGTAGCATGCGGCACATGGCGCCTGTGTTCGGCGTAGTTCCAGTAATGTGTAGCTAAGTCTCTTGATTGGTGCCTTCCTTTTGTCAGGCGCGTCAGGACGTAGGCAGCATGAAGACTGTAGCATCGAGCGCTGGGAAGAAGCTTGCTGGCATGGCGTCCAACTTCTTCAATGACCTACAATCTGGACGCTATGGCTAAGCAAATGCCCCCTTTTTACCCCCCCCCCCCCCCCCCCCCCCCCCCCCCCCCCCCCAAATAGCTTTCTGGAACTGGGCTTGGGAAAGATGCTGCAGTGGGGTCGCACAGAGTCCCACATGGAAGGCAGGGGAGCATGTGACAGTGTAGGAGCATATCATTTCCATGCGCCTGATTTGAAACATGATTCCCGCAAGTCTTCCAGGTATGTATTGCAAGAGCATTGTCATTGCATGTCGAGAGCACTCCGTCATGAGGTGGGTCAGTTCCTTGGTTGGGGCTCACTGTGTTGGGCATTTGGTTTTGTTGTTTAAATTACGAGGGAAAAGTATGAACGACAAATTCTTGTGTATTAAAAAAAAAAAAAAAAAGTATGAACGACACGACGTACCAGCTCATTCTATGATGGTGCGTCGTTCCTCCTGTTGTAGGCAGGAAAGGTACGCCATGCATGAGAGGGTGCTGTTATTCTTCAGCACCCACGATGAGAAGTCTTCCTCGCTCAGATCTATCTGTCTAACACTAGTAACTGCACCTAGGTGTACTAGAAAGAGAAGTGTCGTCGACCCGCTATATCGCTATTTGCTCCCATGCCTCATCATTTTTCGATGTCCTTTGAGCATATTGACCTAAAGAGACCCCTCCGAGTGTGTCCGAGTTAATGTGTCTTATATTAGGGGTTCAATTGTAAATCCTCAATCTTCAATTGTATTGCGGGTTCGATTTGCAAGTCCTAAAATGAGGTAATCGACCAAGTTTGGACGAAAAAATGTTAAATTTTGTGTTGTTTCCATACTATGGAAAGTCGATCGACCAAAACCGATGGCGAATGGAGGGAGACCTCGGCATTCTTTACTTGAGAGGCTGTAAGACATGTGAGAAGCGGCGGAGTGTAAAGGGCTCAGAGAAATCTTCGTTGATAGCGCCGGTATTTTGTCGACAAGACGCACTTCATTACTTCATTGTCGATCAATGCCGATATTATAAAACCAACAAAGTGGACTTCGAAAAAAACCGGTGCATCAAGCATAGCAAAAATGGGTGACACAACACATGATAACACGTTCACATGTCTAGGTAACGGTTGAAAAGACCATTGCTAGGCCCTACGACACTGGGGGGCGCTACACCGTCGCGCCTCTTGTGATCGGCGACATGCCGAGTATCACATGGATTGACCCATGCGCTTTCCAATAATAAACACCAGTAAGCGCATTCACACACACGGGGCGGCGGCGACAGAGGAAACAAGCGGGCGGAGGCGAAGTGGTGCCTCAGTGGCCTCACAAGCCGCCCGAGGAAACGTGGCGGTGCTTGCTGCCCATGATGCATGGTGAGGGTGAAGAACACCGTGGCAAGAGAGCTGGAGAAGACATCCCAATTGAGGTTGATGAAGCGGCCTCCGTACCTTCCGCGGCGGCGGACAACCCTCGCCATAAGGTGTCCGCGTGAGCCACGGGCTAAGCATGAAGAAAGAGAAAACAACATATATGCATGTCTAGTGTGCACTCCTCTCCACCGAAGTCCGGACATGAATTCGCACATTCTCATATGAAAAATGTAATCATGCATCGATTTTATTGACAATTTCTTTAAACTCAAATGCAAGGGCCACTCGTCCAAGGCCCATAGAGAGGCTCACGAGCAAACCCAGAACAAGCTCATAACCAAGTACCCCACCCACAACTTAAATGAATCTCGTGCAGTGAAGAAGGCAAGGGGCGAGTGAAGATAATGTAACAACATACATGTTTGCATATGATTGTCTACCGCCAGCGGCGCTAGCTAGATGCCTCACGAAATGCCCCGACAAGTATGTGATCCATGCGTCATGTTGAAAAATGTTCGTTAGGGATGGCACCTCCGAAAGCTCCATGGCATGCTTTACACCCGTTGCCTTGTCTTGGCCATTGAACATGGGGTTCCGGATGGGCGAGTATTGCGTATTTTGCTTGAGGCTCTCCCGCCCCTCAGGCACTATTATCACCCACAGCCGCTCGTTCCTCTTTTCCATGTACTTTTCCTCCTTCAGTTTCTTCTCCCGTGCCATGCGCCTAGCGCCTGCAGCATCCCACACCTCGACCACTCGCATGTGGTCAACATAGGTCGCGAAGCCAGTTTTGCTCTTCGTCTCGCGCGGGTGTTGATATGATTTACTTGTCATTGGGAAGGCTATTGAATGCTTTACCTTTCCCCACGCTGCCCGCAAGGTGGGCTCATGAAACGTCAAGCTCGCTGCCCGTTGTTGAAGGTGCTGAAAATCAGGCAGCTGAAGTTTGCTGCTTTAAATCTCCGGCTCGGCCCTAACATGCTGCATTAAGTTAAAATGCGCACACTCGCGCTGATTACAATCCCACCTGCGGAGGTGGGGGTGCCTTGACAAATCGGCGTCCTCGGGCCCCGTCGAGAGATGTTGAGCGACTGATAGCTTGGGTCGGCATGTGCTTTGAGGATTTACCGTGACTACATCCTTGGCAGTGTTGAACTTGAGCGTAAGCTCCGACGTAACGACACCGTTAGGATGTTTTCTTAGCGTCCTTGTCACCGTGCCAGGCGGAACAATGATCTTCAGCGTGCTATTCCTCCTCCGGATGTTCCCGTGGGCGATGTCCGCGCAAGCATATTGCATTAGATGCATCCCGGCCAATTGCTCCATCGCGAGCCAAGCATGAAAAATCCACCCACGAACCCTACAGCCGACTCCCGACTTCTTGCAGCTCCCACGGTCACCAAACTGCACGGAGCGAAACTCGCGGTCCGAGAATTGCATGCTGAATTTCCCGCCCTCGTAGTCGTGGCTATGGCCTTCATCCAACTACTCAACATGTCGGGAGGGAAGCCTACGAACTTCACAACCTTAGACGCGTTTGATATTTAAAGTCGCGGCCGAGCTCATCGAAGGTTGTTGCATGAGACAAAGTCTCCTACGTCTCGCGCTCCACGACGACCATGGGGGTCAATAGCGGGCCTAGGCATAGGGTGCATGCGCTATATCGGTATCGGCCGGTTCGGACCGGTACTTTTCGTCGAACTCTTCCGTGAGGCAGTCCAAGCACTCGCCGTCCAAGGTACGTTTTCGCCGTTTTTGGGCCGCAATGGCACTCTCCCGCGAAATACTAACCAAAGACAGACTCTTAATTCATCGTGATAATTCGTCGATACAACAAAACTCACGAAATCCCCATATGATTGCATGTGTTTACTGCCAAGCTAGTAATCTCGCAAAACATCCGGCGGGAATCATGGATATTGGTGTCGGCGGTTGCCTTACGGCGGGGGGAGTGAGCGGGTTAGTGAGTGGTTGCATGTGCCGACATTGCATGACTGCCGTGGCGACATGGCCGCGTAAGGAGAATATGCGACCGCACACCTTCAATTCCCGTATGTAAAGTTATGGTCTTTGTCAGAATCGGGAACGCACAGTTACACGTAGGTCGTGCCGGCCCCACAAGGGGGGCGGCTGTGGTGACTAGACAAGTGAGAGGAGAGAGATAGCGCGGCCGGTTAAGGCACCGGCATGGCCGGCCGACCGCCACTAACGGGGAAATAGAGAACTGCTAATAGCCTAACACTAAGTACTACGATATGTTAGCACTAGCATCCCGTTACCTAGTGCTTATGTACAAGGCAGCTATTTGTCATCCTAGTACTTAGTGTTAGGATATCAGCGGTTCTCTATTCCCTATTAGTGGCGGTCGGTCGGCCTTGCCGATGCCTTCGCCGGCCGCCATCTCTCTCCTTCTCACTTCTATAGTCACCACAGCCGCCCCTCTTGTGGGGCCGGCACGACTTACGTGTAACTATCCGTTCCCGATTCCGACAGGTTATGGGCCTCCACCAAGTTACACTAGAGAAGAGCGTGTGCAAAGCGCTCGGCGCCACGCTAGTCCTACCTACTCCCACGTAACAAAGAGTAGAGCGTGTGTAAAGCGCTCGGCCCCACGCTAGTAATTCATCGTCCAACCGACACCACGCTTCGCCTTCGAGCTGGTTGTCCGCGACTGTCCCACCATCTCTCACGTTAAAAGAAGAAGAGCGTGTGTAAAGCGCCCGGCGCCACGCTCGCCCCACCCAGTTTTCAGTCTCACCTAGCCTTCAGCCTACCGATGCTCTCGACCGGGTCTGGTTGTTTACTTGTTTAAAACCGACCCGCGAAAATTCGGCCCGTGCGTACTTAAATTATCATTGTATTGTTTTTTCCGAGGCAACGCCGCAACGCTCACCTAATTGAGCGAGGAGCGAACCTTTCCCACGGCGAAAGGGGGGAGTCAACACGAGGAGCGCCCCGTCTATGCTTTTGCGTGCCTACACGCTCCTAAAAGCCTTGTTGGCCTTGCTTCTTCCTCGCCGGTCGCTCTCATGCGTGGGCCAATTCGCCCGTGTACAGTTTTTTCCGCTACATGTCAGAATAGTATATTACGCAGTACATTTGGAACCGCTTCATATCGGTAACTCGTTGGTAGCGACACGTTCATGTGAGCGCATGTCGCTACACCTACCCGGCTTGAGACACACGCTACAAGCACTACACCTTCGACCAAGATGGCGCCTTCCTCGACGCAAGCTAGGACGACGTCAAGACTTCGGCTTCCTTGAGGGGGGGTGTTAGCACTAGTATCCCGTTGCCTAGTGCTTATGTGCAAGGTTGCTATTTGTTATCCTAGTACCTAGTGTTATGCTATTAGCGGTACTCTACTCCATATTAGTGGCGGTCGGCCGGCCCTGCCGGTGCCTTCGCCGGCCGCCATCTCTCTCCTTCTCACTTCCCTAGTCACCGCCACAGCCGGCCCCCTTGTGGGGCCGGCACAACCTACGTGTAACTATCCGTTCCCGATTCCGACAGGATGACAAATAGTGACCTTGTACATAATCACTAGGCAACGAGATGCTAGTGCTGACACCCCCCCTCAAGGTAGCTCAGGTCTTGACGTCGTCCTAGCTTGCGTCGAGGAAGGTGTCATCTTGGTCGAAGGTGTAGTGCTTGTAGCGTGTGTCTCAAGCCGGGTAGGTGTAGCGACATGCGCTCACAAGAACGTGTCGCTACCAACGAGTTGCCGATATGAAGCGGTTCCAAATGTACTGCGTAATATACTATTCTGACATGTAGCGGAAAAAACTGTACACGGGCGAATTGGCCCACGCATGAGAGCGACCGGCGAGGAAGAAGCAAGGCCAACAAGGCTTTTAGGAGCGTGTAGGCACGCAAAAGCATAGACGGGGCGCTCCTCGTGTTGACTCCCCCCTTTCGCCGTGGGAAAGGTTCGCTCCTCGCTCAATTAGGTGAGCGTTGCGGCGTTGCCTCGGAAAAAACAATACAATAATAATTTAAGTACGCACGGGCCGAATTTTCGCGGGTCGGTTTTAAACAAGTAAACAACCAGACCCGGTCGAGAGCATCGGTAGGCTGAAGGCTAGGTGAGACTGAAAACTGGGTGGGGCGAGCGTAGCTCCGGGCGCTTTACACGCGCTCTTATCCTTTTTACGTGGGAGATGGTAGGACACTCGCGGACAACCAGCTCGAAGGCGAATCGTGGTGTCGGTTGGACGATGAATTACTAGCGTGGCGCCGAGCGCTTTACACACGCTCTACTCTTTGTTACGTGGGAGTAAGTAGGACTAGCGTGGCGCCGAGCGCTTTGCACACGCTCTTCTCTAGTGTAACTTCGTGGAGGGCCCATAACATGCCGGAATCGGGAACGGATAGTTACACGTAAGTCGTGCCGGCCCCACAAGGGGGGCGGCTGTGGTGACTAGAAAAGTGAAAAGGGAGAGATGGCGGCCGGCGAAGGCACCGGCAAGGCCGACCGACCGCCATTAACGGGGAAATAGAGAACCGCTAATAGCCTAACACTAAGTACTAGGATGATAAATAACTATTTTGTACATAAGCACTAGGTGACGGGATGCTAGTGCTAAAAGTCATGGCAAGTAACAATTGTTCGGAGTTTCGGCGTGAACGGCGCCGTATTGACCATGCTAGGAACGCATTAGCAACAATGGCTAGGAACGAATGGTGAAGGTACGTTGGCGGCGTGTTTTGCCACAATTCTCGCGTCTGAAACAACGCGTGTACGATATTGAAATGTCCAATGTACAATAGCGGTAAATATGCTGTGTTTACAACGTAATGACGTACTGCCATGATTGTACATGCCATACAAGGCGTAGCTTTCTTTCATGCAAATAGGATGCAGTAATGAAACATTAGTCGCTTCTTTCCATCCTCCTTTCGTCTCCCCTTCCCTCCCTCACCCGTTTGTAAATAATCTCTCCACTCCACCGTGCTTTAATTCCTACTTATCCGTTTCTCCCCCCACCTCTTTTACATACTACCCCCCATATCTATTTCCCTTTCCTCTCTTCTCGCTATACACATTTCTAGCTTGCACAAGGGACACCGTCGATATGGCACGTCCATTTGTGCGTATTTTTATGCTTCTTTGTTTTCCTTTTTCAATATGTGTTTGCATGAGGGTGGTGCAACTACTATTGCTTGTCTCCCTGCTCCGAGGGCTTAGTAGGCTTATGTGCCTATTTTGTTTTACTCTTTGCATGTGGATTCCACTAATATCTTTGCAATTGAAAGAGTATTTCAATGATTGTTTCCCCCCTTTTCTCTTTCTCTTGGTTATGCGTATCGTTGGTCTGCAAGTTCGTTGTGAAATTGGTGTCGTTAGCAAGGTTTTTCACCCGCACATGATATCCATAATAGCTAGCTTAAAGCTTTACCCGTAATTAGTAGCGCTTGCGGAGTAGAACTGGCAAATACACCAGCTCATATTTCCCCAAGTGCAACTTTAATTATGTAATTCAATAATGTTGAATTAGATTCCTCAAGTGCAACTTTAAATTCGAATTGTGAAAAATTCTCCATACTACCTCAAGCCGTTTCATGTGCTGCCTGATATCGCGTCATTGTCCTAAACCCTAAAGAGAGAATACAGTTCTGCGTTATTCTCTGGAACTTATTCCGGGACATGTAAAATTTGACCATCCGTGAAGCCGCCAGGCTGCACAAACATCACGAAGGTATTGATGGGCGGTACCAATGATAAAAGGATTCCAACGTGTTAATAGAAATTATGTTCAACCCCTACTTCAGTCAAGGGCCATTCATTCAACAATATTTATAAGGATTACTACTCAACGCTCACGTAAGAAAAGTAGTCTTTCTTCTAATCCGCTCCACCGGTGTGTCTTCCTTCTCGTGCCCTATGATTTCATTGTTTATTTTCATAAATGAATGAGTAAACTCTCTGACGATAACAAACATCCGATTACAATAAGCACCATGGGGACAATAAGCTATCCCCGGGTTTCGGATCTGCTGATCTAGTGACTTGGGGGTAGCGTGAGGGGTTAGGGCTACAGGTAAGTGCCGGGTAGTTAGGGTTTCCCTCCATGCTTGTCTCTTACCTATACACCGTTTAAGGCCGGTTCTTAGATGAATTTAGCCACCATCCGCGAACCATGGGGACATGGATGACAGGGAAAAAAGAGGGGGGGGGGACCAAGAGAGCAATATGAACCAAGAGTTACCCTAGTTTGATCTGCTAGGTTTGTGCACAATGTAGTGCTACCTCTTGCGGTGCTTTGCATTCCGTGATCCTCTCGTCACCCTTGCCCTTTTCGTTCCCCTCCCTTTTTCTCCGTCCGTGTTGATGTCGTTCTTCTTGTAACCCATGTTAACCAAGAGAGCAAGAGTGGTAAGATGGTAATATGTATATAGAATCTAAGGCCGCGATAATAAAACCTCTCGAAATTAAATCAGTTTCTTACAAGAAAAAGCAGTGGAGGCACCAAGCAAAACCTCGCGAAATTATTTGAGCAAGATTTGTATTCGAAATCTTTCCGACCTAAAGCCGCGATTCGTATTAGAGGAAGATTCTTTATTCTGTATCTTCCCCCGAGAATAATGGATTTATACCCGATTCGTATTAACAAGATGGGAAGAAAAATCTTCGATCTTGCTTTTTTCCATCTCAGATACTGGCAAGATTCCGGAATCTCGGTTTGGAATCTTGCCATATGGATTATTCTGCTTGGGCCGAATATTACCCGCATCATGTACAGAAAATATCCGTGCTGGCGAGAGAATCAAAATGCCTTCTATCGCTGAACTAGCCACCGAGCGAGTACATGTGGCGGCTGATCTCTTCATTATAGTGGAAGTCCTCTTCTACCCTCAAGCAACCCAAGTCCTTTGAGCACGCGGCGGTAGAAAGAGGTGCACTATGGACGTTGGCGGAGAGCGAGCGAGCGTCTCCTCGGAGGGTGTTGGTATGTCGGCGTTGCCCCATCATCCCTTTCCCACCCGCGCCTTCCGTAGTTCTCGGAGGAAACGTTCTTACATCTATCCATATCACTTCCCACCTTTCATGTCCCACTTCTTTAGACATTTGCGCGCAGGTTCAGGATCCCTTGGGGGGGCACTTCTAACGATCCGCGGTGCCCGTGGAACGGGAAGGTTTGCGAGGCGGTATGCGCGGTGGGCGCGGCGCTTGCGGCATCGGAGGATTGGGGCGAATAAGAATCCGCCGACCTGTGGCGTCACGCCGCAAAGGAGTACAAAGCCCGCGCCAACGCGATGCCAGCTGCTGGAAAATGGTATGTAAATGTTAGTTCGGATCATCCCGTCCTCGCCGAAAGCATCAAGTGGCGCTGCGATACCAAGCCGAACGGAAAGGTAATATGGGATCGCGCTAGTGTGGATGCTTGCAACCACCGCCAGAATATTCTAGATGCCTTGATGCCGTTTGTCACTGATGCAGCACAAAAGGGGGAACTTGTTGCACAGTTGATCAATTCAGCTACACCAAAGTCAATCCAACCATGTAGCTCTATGTCCAACAAAACTAGTGGTAATCCTGCCACACCTTGTGAAGCTAGTATTGACGACATGTAAGAAGCATTGGAATTGTATCGAATGTTATTGCTTCCAAAAACTAATTTTTGTTTACGCATTACATTGATGCATAGTAGGAAAACAAAAGGGAGCGAGCAGGTGCATTGGGGGCATTCAAAAAAACTGTTGCTTTTTCAGCATTACATTGAAGCACAACAGGAAAACAAAAGGGAGCGAGCATGTGCATTGGGGGCATTCAAAAACACTGTTGCTCTTTCATCATTACATTGAGGCACAGCAGGAAAACAAAAGGGGGCAAGCAGGTGCATTGGGGGCATTCAAAAAAACTGTTGCTGTTTTAGCAATACATTGAGGCACAAAAGGAAAACAAAAGGGGGCGAGCAGGTGCATTGGGGGCATTCCAAAAAACTGTTGCTGTTTCAACATTACAATGATGCACAGCAGGAAAACAAACGGGGGCGAGCATGTGCATTGGGGGCATTCAAAAACACTGTTGCTCTTTCATCATTACATTGAGGCACAACAGGAAAACAAACGGGGGCGAGCATGTGCATTGGGGGCATTCAAAAACACTGTTGCTCTTTCATCATTACATTGAGGCACAGCAGGAAAACAAAAGGGGGCAAGCAGGTGCATTGGGGGCATTCAAAAAAACTGTTGCTGTTTTAGCATTACATTGAGGCACAGCAGGAAAACAAAAGGGAGCGAGCAGGTGCATTGGGGGCATTCCAAAAAACTGTTGCTGTTTCAACATTACATTGATGCACAGCAGGAAAACAAAAGGGAGCGAGCATGTGCATTGGGGGCATTCAAAAAAAGGTTGCTGTTTTAGCATTACATTGAGGCACAGCGGGAAAGCAAAAGGGAGCGAGCATGTGCATTGGGGGCATTCAAAAAACTGTTGCTCTTTCAGCATTACATTGAGGCACAGCAGGAAAACAAAAGGGAGCGAGCATGTGCATTAGGGGCATTCAAAAAAAGGTTGCTCTTTCAGCGTTACATTGAGGCACAGCAGGAAAACAAAAGGGAGCGAGCATGTGCATTGGGGGCATTCAAGAAAACTGTTGCTGTTTCAGCATTACATTGAGGCACATCAGGAAAACAAACGGGAGCGAGCATGTGCATTGGGGGCATTCAAAAAAAGGTTGCTGTTTCAGCATTACATTGAGGCACATCAGGAAAACAAAAGGGAGCGAGCAGGTGCATTGGAGGCATTCAAAAAAACTGTTGCTGTTTCAACATTACAATGATGCACAGCAGGAAAACAAACGGGGGCGAGCATGTGCATGGGGGGCATTCAAAAAAATGTTGTTGTCCAGTCAATGCACAGCAAGATCGAAGACAAAACTTGGTATGCATTGCTTGTTGGTCTTGACGGCGACCGATGGCGCCACGCGTGTAGCCCATTCAGCCAAGGTCGGCGCGGTGTCTCCTTACGTTTGCGTGAACGGGTCCCCGATCCTATACGCATACGACCATGAACTTTTGTCCCGCCATGATGAGGAACCTTGCCTGAACGCCTCCGACGTCTGAAAGTCTAGCAGCAAGCGCGCTCACCAACGCAAGAAGTTGACCGAGTTGTATGCTTGCTTCCAACTCGGCGAGGTCGCCGACGTTGCTTGTCCCCGCCGCGATAGCAACTGGGGTAATGAAAGCCATCGCTAAAGCAAACACACATTCTTCCATGAAAAGCGCGACATGGTGAGCCAGAAAATATAGAGTAAGGTCGGAGATGACTACTCACTTGAGCTATTGAAGGCGAAAAACTGGAACTGCACTAGGCAGCTCGTGCTCGCAAGACAGGCATGCGCGAGCTGGCAACAGTTCATATGATTTTCAAATAGTACATACGAAAGTACCCGTAATAATACACAGAATCTTACCTGTGAAATACGAATTGGGTCCCAGCCGCCACCCAGATTCGGCGTAGAATCTCAAACTGTACGGGATACCGGAATCTTCCACCGGCGAATCTTCCTCTAATACGAATCGCGGCTTAAGGCGTGCCAATAATCACTCGCGGGCTCTCACCTCTGTAGTTAGTAGGATATGATCGCTGACCCTGGTGATGTGCGCATGGGCAGTCGTCACACGGCGCTTCCCACGGGTTAGCCAAGCTCACGGCCCAGCCACGCCATATCTATAATAACTAGAAGAGGTTCCTTTCAACACTAGCACCTGCGTGTCACTGTGAGCACATGTAACGCTGTGTCGTAGTGTGGTCACTCTTGAGCCCGTCTGATCGCTGTCGACGCCCGATCGACACGGCAAGCTGCATAGCTCGGCAGCTCGATAGAGCGGGAACGATATGGGAGCTAACCGCAATAACATGCAGCCGCCGTGGGCAATTTCTGGGGAGGTGTTAGAGACGCTTGTTGCCCTGCTCGATCCATCACAACGAGGAGTTGTGAGGCACGTCAGCCGCGAGTTCAGGGATGCGGTGCGGGCGGTGTCAGAGGCGGGAGCGGGTCAACGTCGAGACGTCGGGTTGGCTGACAGCGGCAGCTTTCAACTGTATGCCTCGGCCCTGTGCGGTAGCTTGGACCTTGTGAAGTGGGCAAGGGAGACGCAGGGATGCCCCTGGTCTCTAGATCAATGGATGGAGAAGGCAGCAGGTGAGGCGAAAGGGCCGAGGGGACTAAGGGAAGGACTATCCTGAGGTCGCTTGCATAATTGCCGAGAGAAATATTTAAATGTTTAATTATAAGAATCGCGCGCAATCTATGAGTTTGGGTCGATCCTAACTAATATAAACGCAGTCACATCCTCCATTTGTTTTAAGTGAAATATCTCAATACTTCGTTTACGGATTGTTGTCTGAAGACGTCGACTGGCTATGCCGAGCGAAGCTGTATTTTTGATAATTATCCGCTTGTTTCATGTGCAGAGACTGGGTCGTTGGAGGTATTGAAGTGGGTGACAGAAGAAGGTTGCCCCTTGGCAGAAGACACTTGCGCCGCCGCCGCCCTAGGAGGTCAGTTGCCCACGCTGATGTGGATCAGGGCGCAAGGGTGTGATTGGGATGAGAGCACATGCATTGCGGCTGGAAAGGGGGGGCACCTGGAGGTGCTGCAATGGGCAATGGAGCAGGGCTGCCCCGGGGATTACGAAACATGCCTGGATGCTGCTGGAGGAGGTCATCTAGAGGTGCTTCAATGGGCAGCGGAGCAGGGCTGCCTTTGGGATGAACAAGTGTGTCGTGCTGCTGCCGAAGGGGGTCATTTGGAGGTGTTGCAATGGGCGAAGGCACAGAGCTGCCCTTGGGATGAAACTGTTTGCAGTGCTGCCGCTGAAAGAGGTCATTTGGAGGTGTTGCAGTGGGCGAGGGCGCAGGGCTGCCCTTGGGATGAACAAGTGTGTCGTGCTGCCGCTGAAAGAGGTCATTTGGAGGTGTTGCAGTGGGCGAGGGCACAGAGCTGCCCTTGGGATGAAACTGTTTGCAGTGCTGCCGCTGAAAGAGGTCATTTGGAGGTGTTGCAGTGGGCGAGGGCGCAGGGGTGTCCTTGGGATGAAACTGTTTGTAGTGCTGCCGCTGAAGGAGGTCATTTGGAGGTGTTGCAGTGGGCGAGGGCGCAGGGGTGTCGTTGGGATATGCAGGTGTGCCTGAGGGCGAAACGTAGGAATCACTTGGAGGTCTTCACGTGGGCGAGGGAGCAAGGCTGTCCTTGGGACGAGGATGGTATTTAACACCTTTCGGATGACGAGTTTTTCAACTACAACTCTCAGCAGTGGGCGGAGTCTGAAGCATTCCCCTCGCGCACATGGAAACGCCAGAATCGGGTAAAATAAAAGTCGATTGTTGCTGCATGGGTGAGGTGTATTTGTAGTCTATTGTAAATACTCCGACAAATATCACCGTTCGTGCAAGAGATACCACCTGAAGTACTAAATGCGTTTTATTAGTAGCACCTGCAACACCGGCACCTGACGAATAGTAGCAGTAATGATCCGCCTGCAGTAGTTCAAGGACCATGCACGTGCGAGGCGCGCTGATGTTGCCACCTTATCATATGATGGGGTGACAAGCCAATAGCACTTTCATTACATGATTACTATAGCGCCACATTTGGGCGTGAGTACCTTTCTACTCATCTTACATCGTCTAATTATCACACACACACACACACACACACACACACACACACACACACACACACACATACGCGTATAATAGGCTAATACCCAGAAACATAACTTAGAACTCCCACTCAGCGGAGCAAAAACAAAGTACACACTCAGCACCCTGAACGTTATCAACCGGATGGCTACTCTACAATCCATTGTCATGAATACTCCGCTCGACAGCACACCCTCGGATAGACGGAAACACTAGCTAAACACTGTTGCCAGGGCATGGACCGACCTGCTACACGACCACACCGAGCACGCGCGGCCACAGCTTGGCCACTCCTTCCTATACGCCTTCCCGAACACTACGCACACACACAAACACACACACACACACACATACATACACACACCCTCTCTCTCTCTCTCTCTCTCTCTCTCTCTCTCTCTCTCTCTCTCTATATATCTCTCTCTCTCTTTCTCATACACACACACACACACACACACACACACACGATCACATACATAAGCACGCATACATACACACTCTCTCTCACACACGCACACACATTCATTAACACATATTCATCAACACACACACACATACACAGTCACATACATAAGCACGCATACATACACTCTCTCTCTCTCACACACAGTCACATACACAAGCACGCACATACATACTTACACATACACACACACACACGCACTGGTGTTTAAGTAAATTCATATAAACGGATCAAACCTATTATTGCTAGGTCGATGATGTCGCGAAATCAAATTCGGCCATGTTCGATTTTATCAGCTCCCAACCGTTGCCACCTGTTGACCCTTCGAAGGGAGTTGAAATATGAGAGGATAAACCGCAGGCCACAACATCTGCACACGCATAATGATAAGATTATATGATGGCTGAGCATAGCAAATAAAAACACGCCAAATGGATATATAGCTTTTAGTAATGAGAGTGTGTTCATCGATCGTACTTATTAGAGTGTGGATTACCTCACGGGCACATGTGCCTCAGAGCAATTTGCAGGCGACGCCGACAATTTAAAGACATATAATATGTTAAGTAAACGCATTCGATGAGATTTTGAAATGGACACCCATGGATATTGGGGATCGAAAACAGTTTGCAGCCGAACACGGTTGGGCGTGTGGCTTAAGAAGAGCGTACTACGTCAGCCGGCGCTTCTACAAATATGAACTTTGTTGCACTTTTGGGAACACACTAAACAGCGTCCCTCACGTATGGGTCACTCTCGACTCGTGTCAGCTTTGTAATTGTTAACCTCCAAAAAGTGATTTGTACTCTGCAAATCCTTCAGACTTCTAGGACCGGGCAACGTTAAAACTGTGTTTTTGGGGGTACGGGTTGTTATGGTATCAATAACTTCTTTCATTCGACGGCGGCTGAGGCGGTGAATACACATTTTCAAAGCGTACGCGTAGCATTTGCTTTCTCTTTGCAACCCTTCTAATGGACTCGTTCCTTCTCAGCTGAACTTGGCGTACATCAGTGTGCGTATTTTCTTGTTTCGCATGTTCACAATCTTTCAACAATTGAATTCTATCAAGTTTTTGCTCTTAAATTATTGCGGTCCTACTTTTATACTCATACGTGCATGCGTCTGATTTGTGATACAACGCAGACCTTCGAATGTAGCGCAAAGTTCCCAGCCCCATAAGGTGTAAAGACAGTCTTTACTATTGTATAAATCATCCATCCGAAGAAGCACACGCCGATTGTGTTGAGGAATGCTGCCACATAAGGAGCGATATACATAAGATAGTTCACCGCGCGATTTTGTTACTTAAACATCTTGTACCGTATGCAAATAATTGCCACATAGCGAAGCCCGTCGATAGATACAATTGACACGAAAACCTATTGCCTAGCGGTCCAAGCACCGCACTAAATTGGCCACACCAACACATCATCAGCCGTGATGCATGCGGCAATTTGATTACGCCTATTAAGATAGACACTATAGATAGTAAGATGTTTGCGCGTATTAAGTGACCGTTTGAATTCCTCCTCCATGGTCTTAGAGTACAGAACAACTGCAATTTCCACGGTTGAATAAGCATATGTAGCGACGGTCGGTTAACGTCGCGTCCGAGCTGACCTTCGGCAGGATAGGAAATAGCGAGGAACTGAGCCGCCACTCGAACGTCTCGAAGGCTTCCAAACATCTTGACATCGGTGGTACCTTATGTGGTTGGGACTTCCGCAGAAAGGCCGTCAATGGAGCTGACAAATCGCAGAAGCGATGGATGAACTTGGGGCAAAAGTTGAAGAGGTGAACAGCTGCGAACTTTCCGCTGCTTCGCAAGCACATGCTAATCTTTAACCTTCTTAAGTTTCGGGGTCGAAACTAAAGTTTGGCCTCTCGAGTCCAGACAGAGTTTAGCCCAACTAGTCCATGTCTTCAAAACCAAAGAGGCATTGCTAGAGACGCAACTTCAAGCCTTCCTCCTGAAATCACTGAAGATCCACACGGAGGTGTTTGAGGTGCTCCTCCAAAGTTCGATTGAATACACAACCGTTGTGGTAGTTTGCCTTCCCAGTGCTAGATGTTGACACAAATATGTTTTTATTGCTTGTTATTCTTACATGTGGCAGTGCAGATGGAGAGAGATGGTAGATGCATGACTATTGTTGTTTAGCAGCAATATACCGTAATTGAACAAGGGAGTAGTTGAATGGTAATCTCACCTCCCTCCACTGCACTAGGCTTAAATAGGTCTAGCCCGGCTAATTTCCACGTGATCTCGCGTGGTCCTCGTGCCATGCGCTAGGACTCTCGTAACGGTATACTAAATAGACTAGAGACGCGGCTCGTCTGTCTCGGGAAATCAGACCCGCGCGCCATGTAGCTAGTTGGATTAACTCTGCGCACATGTACGTACCGGGGGGTACTGATAGTATAATACAAAACAGTACCCTCGTTCTATTGCAGTGGCGACGTAACCGCGTTGTACTTTTCCGATGGAAAAGTTCGGCTCGATTAGGGACTTGTACGTGTACGAGTCATGTAATGTACTGTTACATGACTGTACTAGTCGCAGTCATACCCTCCCCCTCTTGACCCTGTTGACAACTTGTGAGGTTGATCATGCCAACCGTGAGGCCAACCTCCGCGGTGGTCTTGGCTCCTTGGTTGAAGCAATTACTTGGACTCAAGAATACGCGATGAATGAGCGTGCATAAAGTCGATGCACGGATGATTCCGGGCAAACGCGTGCCATTGGGGCGTCTCCCAAAAATCTTGTAACGCCGTAGTTCGGTGTATCTCGTTCAGCCGGTGTCAGGAATGAGGAATGTCGTCATCGTTGAAATGCGTCATGAAGAGCAAATAATTCCCTCGTCGTCCAAGTAGCGACTTGATGCACACATGTGTGGGAATCTTTGAATTCATCACCATCACCTCATGGGGTAGTCACTGGGACAGTATGCCAAAGAAAAGCTTCAGAGAAGGATCTAGGATTGTTGACGTGAAACACCAAATGCAAGCGAACTATCGTTGATAACTTTGATATGCAAATGTATTTTCCAATCCGCTGCTCGATTGTGAAAGGTCCCAACTGTCGGTCACGCAACATCCGGTTAGGTTGTCATGGCAAGAAGGGCCTTTTAGTAACGATTGTCACCTTGTCTACTCGAACGAAGTGCGGGGATGTTGACGGTTTTGAACGAGCTTGTATCTCATCTTTGTGCAATTGTAACACCGTGCGTATCCGAGCGTGTAATTCGTGTAACAAATTTAACCGCTCTGACGCGTTTTGCGAAACTAGGATTGAAGGTCGCATGCTAAATAGCACGCCATGTAGCTCCTCATGTGAAAAACCGAAGTTAGCCTCCAAGGGATAGTGCTCAATTCCGAACGCACGGATAGCGTTGTACGCATCAAATTCCGTTTGAGGCAACAAGTATGTTTAGGTTGAGCCATCGTAGCAATTGAAGCAGCGCTGAAGTTGCTGAAACGTAATGTTGACGCGCTTTCCCATGTTGACCCTCATGACAAAGAGACATGTTGAGTCGCGTTCCCATGCGTCTCCAAAGTGTATGCTAGAAGCCACTGACGAACTTTGGGTTGCGGTCACTAACCAACACTCGAGGCAGTCCATGCAATTGGTAGACTCCATGCAAAAAACAAACTGGCAATTTCCTTGGTTGCTACGCTCTCTGTACAAGGCAGAAAATGGGCCATTCAAGTAAGACGGTCAGCCGCAATCAACACATTGTCAAAGCCATTGCTCAATGGCAAGTATGTTAAGTAGTCAAGCCCCAATGTGTGCCACGGTTTGGGTGGAACAACCAAAGGGTAAAGAGTTGCAACCATGTATGGTTAAATCTTAGCTCGTCGACACACGACGCAACGCTTACAAAGTTCTTTAAATCTTGCCAGATTCTTTTCCACCGGAACCTGTCGAGCGCTTTAGCAAGAGTGCTAGCAACTCGTTTAAGACCAGTTGAATGCCCGCCGTGCAGTTTTGAGATCAATATCAGTCGGAGCTCAGAGTTGCGGGAGACACACAAGCGATCGAGACGTCAAGATTACCCATCTATGGCTTTAATCCGGATGTCTTTCGTCCACTCACCCTCGTCTCCATAAGACGAGTACTGAGAGTACCCTTTGTGCATGAGATCAGCGAACTCATGGCTCAACCGCAACGCGTTAACAGTAATTAGGTTTAAGTGCGCCTCGATAACAACGGCTTGGACCTCCGTCGTAAATCTGCTTTTGACGGAACCTCGTTATCCCAAAACAATGGTTATGTGCGGCACCCATATAGATTTAGGTGCGGCACCCATACCACTTGGCATTGCTCATGCATTCCTGTACATCCTAAGGGGAGCAAGGAGAAATCCATGTTCCTTTGTGGCCAAAAAGGAAAAAAGAGGAGTGCGGAGGGAAGCACGTGCCATGCATGCTATTGTGGTGGCGTTCCTCTTCCAAATAGGATTTTCATAGCGCGCAAGAAGCGGTGGGCAGACCGCACGGATGCTTCCGTTCAGCCATAATTTGTTCGTAACTCGACCCTAACGCTCACATAATGTAACCAATCAATTTTTTAATATGCATTTAAGCCCCACCATGCTATCATTGCTCAATCTGCACATTGTTTCCATGTGTGCAGCCCGCAATGACTGTGGATATTCAATTTTGTACAATGTCGTACAACATTGTACAACCGGTAATGCATCCTACTCGTAGCATTCAATATCATTTATTCGTCACTTACACAACTTAACCAGCTCGTATAGCTATTCCATGCACAGTTGAACTTACGGGAACGACATATACATGCTTAGATACATGGGTCAACACATTGCCAATCCAAAATTGCCACCGCGCGGCCTCCGCGCAACTAAAAGGGGGGCATCTTCGCGATCCCGCAGTTGTGGGTCAACGGTACATATTGAAGTTTTTTCTTGCGCCATGTAAAGATCGGGTAATATACAACCATATCCTGGAGGCATGCTCGATATCCTTTAGTTTTAAGGCACCTTAGAATTTAGTGTGGAACCGTTATAAACTGTTATCTTGGTACAACATTCTATGCGCAAATAGGCAATTTAGCTGCCACGTATGGAACCGATACGAATGTTGAAAAAACGTAAACGAATTGGTGCTTCCCAACAAGTAACGGCGCTCGAACATGATTGCCAAATAACAACGTAAGATCGTCGGCGGTCGGGGTAGGGCCAGCTCCCCAAAACAATTCGTGACCGACAACGTCGACATGGTCTTCGTTATAGGCAAAATTGAATCGACATGAAACCTTTTTTACCATTACGGGGTTCACATTGTATCATCGTAACACGAGTTCGATGTCTGAGGCTTTTGAGCCTCCGACATGGAGTACGACCACAACGTAATTACCGGGAATCAAGCAACAACGAAAGCGTGTGAAAATCAACAGCTCCGAAACCATTGTGGTGGTTTGAATGCTGAGAGCTAATTGTTGACACGAATATGTCCTTTCTTGTTAGGGCCGTCCTATATAGAGCGAAAAACCACGCGTGCCACATGGTCACTTTTGTACGTTTCTTGTCGTGCTAGTACAGTTTCTAATGTGTCGATTTTGCCGTCCTATACGACAAAGTGGGCACGGCGGGACGAATACGCGTGGTCGCCTATGATGTTGACCTGATCTAGCAGCGCAACTACCGCTAGCGACTCGCTAGTATGCCATGATGGCTCGGAGGCAAGCGATGGCGAAAGAATCCTACCATTATCGCTAGCATTTTAGTAGCGCCATCGTTTGCCTCTAACCACATATACCCGCACCTTGTCTTGCTTCGCGCGCACCGGTCAATTAAACGATGGGAGCGCGTCATCCCACCCGCACTCACACGCTCTACTACATGACTTTCAACAAGCGACAACCTAATCATACTATTCACCAACTATTTACCCATGCATCCCACAGAAGCACACATTGTGACATTTTTCATTATTTTCCCTTAACCTAGGCGAGATTCCCAAAGATCGCGTCGGGAGTAGGCGCCGGCCGGTGGCCCGCACCGTAGCGGCGGGCGCCGCCGCGCGGGCAACCGATTACTTCCGTCCCACCCCAAATCGGCGACCGACGGGTGAAAGAGGGGAAGCTAGTTATAGCCCATACATTTTGAAGTTCATTTTGTGGTGATTTTCAGGGAATCATGGTGGTTGTGGCGGTGAGGCATGGGGTTGGGTGACGAAGGTTTCACTAGATCCCGGGCCACAGGGACCACACGGGCACGCAAAGACCACGCGTGCATGTCACACGGCCTCTGCGTGCCCGTGACATCTCGTTTCGTGACACGCAACGCACGCGTGGTCGCGTGGCGTACTTCTACGTGCAAATTGTAACATCACGTACAAAAAACGTACAGGATCACGCGGCACGCGTGCCTTTTCGCTATGTATAGGACGGGGGTTATTGTTGCTGCGGGTGGAAAAGAAAATGGAGAGAGATAGAGAGAAATGGCATATGTCTGACTATGGTTGTTTAACCGTAGATTGCAATTGAACACATGAATGGATAAATGGTTTTCTGACCTCCCTCCACTGCATTGGGCTTAAATAATTCTAGCCTAGCTAGCTTGCACATGCTCTCGCGTGGTCCTCATGCCATGCGCTAGCGCTATCGTAACAATCTCAACAGACTAGCAACGCGGCTCGTATGTCTCTTGAAATCAGACTCGCGCGTCATGTATCTAGTTCTATTCACTATGCGCACATATGTACGTACCGGGATGTATTGGTAGTACAATACATGACAGTACCCTCGCCGAATTACAATGGCCACGTTACCGCGTTGTACGTCCATCCGATGGAAAAGCACGAATCAAAATAGTAATGAGTAGATGTACAATTAAATGTACTGTATCGTTACATGACCGTACTCGTCACAACCGTCGTCGAGGTAGATTGTCACGAACTTGTAGAAAAAAGTACGCATTATGTCATTCATCATCTGCGGCGCCCGCCGGGGGCGCCCTAGAGGGGAGTGTGCTCGCACGCCCGTCGGCACACACCTCCCACTCTACTACGCGATGGGCGCGGGTAACCCTCTAGTCATGCCAAGCTTGGCACGGTAGCGGTCTCATAGAGGTTCCGGTAGTGTGATCCACGCGATCTACAACTCTTGGGGAGCCCCTGTACGTAAGGTTGTTAAAAACAATATTTGTACACATGCGCCGAGATCCCTCGCTCGGTTAGTCCGATAATAGGTTTCGAGGCTATATACTCGTCGAATAGCCTCATGTCCACGGACGGGACATGTATCTCACGACATTTCTAAGCGGCGAAGAGGCTACGGGCGGATCCGAGTTCATGGCGGGCGTTGTAGCTTGCGGCGGATCACCGGGATTGTTGACAATAAAAATAGAACCTACATTTTAATGCCCTTGTTTCCTTGACATCATTATCAATGTGCTACCCAATTAACATGCATGCTATGCAATTATGGAAATGTCGCAATAACTTTCATCGGAGTATCCCAGGGGGGCGGGGCATCACGAGTTCATCAAGTACCGCACTCAACAGTCGGTATCCTTAGTGTGAATGTACACACTTTATTATGTATCATTATGCGCACGTGTGACGAGTGGTCTCCTTCAAAAGAACGTTACATGAATTTGTACGGGTACTCGTTATTAATTAGATCCGTACTTTTCCATCGGAAGGACGTACTTCGTGGTTACGTCGCCACTGCAATTAGCGAGGGTATCGCTATGTACTTCACTACCAATATCTTCCGGTGTGTACATGATGTATACACACATCTCATCTAACTAGCCACAAGACGCGTTGTCTTATCTTCCGGGATAGACGAGCCGCGTCGCTAGTTCGTTCAGACAATCCCGAGAGCCGTGGCGCATGGCACGAGGACCAAGCGAGAATATGTGCAGGCTCGCTAGGATGGAGCTATTTAAGCCTAGTGCAATGGAGGGAGGTGACATAACCATTTAATCAATCCCGTTTGTTTGCAACAAACTTTTTAACATCCAAAATAGAAAAAACTTTCATCTTTCTCCATGTGCACTTCCACTCGAGAAGCAATAACATAACACAACTCAACACAACAAATTTGTTTTCTTAGTTAGCTCTAGACCACAAGGTGCCACACACGGGCCGGTTGTGGGTAATCATCGCGGGTACATCTTACGCACGCGGTTGCGCGCGAGTCGGGCGGATGGTCATTGAGCATGTGGACCAAGACTCCCCAACCGAACGCGCATGTGTACGAGGAAGTTTACGAGGATACAACCCCATGATAATAACTTTATTTATTATTCTTGATAGAATGAAAGTATGGTACAAAAATGAAATAAATAAGAATGACATGATTACATACTCATGTGCTCACGCTGTGGCATGCCTTCCTGTTCCTCGGGCTTAGGTTTTTTTTCCCTCTTTTTTTCTTATTACATGCTCGACTTGAGTACGGAAACTAAAATCTTATAAGAAAAAACAGCGGAGCCC
>JAPMLY010000595.1:147500-170000 GCA_026401115.1 Tetraselmis chui
ATTTTTCGAGAGTGGCGGCGAATCAGGGCATTTCTTAAGCAAGATAAAATACACGTTTTTTTTCAAGTGAATTTTTCAATCGCACGGATACAAAGAATTTTTTTAAAGGTGAACAAAAAGCTTTGTACTTGACCTCTACTTTTGAAATATTCAAAGAGTAGTATCGAGTGATGTATTCAACTTGGTCAACGAATCTTAAGAATGGATTGTCTAGAAATTAGGAGGTGTGGCGTTTCAGGAGATTTTTCAATCGTGCCATGTTAAAACCCCATTTAGGAAGCGTCATAATATTATGATATACCACGAGTTGTTCTAGATTGATTGAACTCACATTAATGGAATACATAGCAGATGCGTATTTGGGTTCGTAATTTTGATATTTCAGGTGGTCTTTCTGAGCCTGCTACTGTGTTGTTTTTTATTTAACCTCCCAGTCTCCCAATATGCATGGGGGCCATTGGCATTCTGATATAAACAGTTTTTGGAAAAGAACTGTGAAAGCCATCAGGTTTTATTGAATTGACTGCATTTATTCTCGCATTATTTTTAGATTTAACCTCCCACTATCCCAATGTGCATTGGGGCCATTGGCATATTGATATAAACAGCATTTCGAAAAGAACTGAAAAAGCTGTCCGTTATCACTGAATTAACTTCATTTCTTCTTGTTTAGTATTTTATCGCGATGGTTTTCGACACGCTCATTCTGGCATTAATGATGGAGCACTTGCATTAATGGTACTGACACAGACCCAACCGGCACTACTGCCCGACACTTTCAAAACGTTGCGTAGGTGGAGGTGGCGGACGTGGCGGGAAACACAGCCGCTTCGGAGGAGTACAGCTGGCACGTTCGCAGCACGCCGCGCGCCACGCTGTCAATCGTATCGGAGGATTCGCGCTGCCGCGGCGCGCTTCCGCTCGCTGTCGAGTGGTCCGAGGCTGTGGAGGGCTTCTCCCCGGACGCGGTGCTGCTGGGCGGCGTGGGCGGGGAGCTTCGAGATTGGAAGCCTGACGCTCAGCACCGTCGATTCCTCGCGACGCTTCTCCCCGCCGCCTCGGGTGAGCTGACGGTCGCGCTGTCCGTCGGCGGCGCGCGCAGCGCTGCTGGCGGAATAGTCGGCGAAGTGCCGCGCCCGCTCCGACTCGCCTGCGACCTCGACCGCCCTTCCGTCTCCGTCATGGGCCCTACCGGCACTCGGCAGTTGGACGGCCCCTTTGCGGTCACTTTCATGTGGACCGAGGTAGTCAGGTACGAACGGACCCGCTCGTGCCAAGCTGTATTATAGCCAACAGCCCAGCTCTGCAATTTTGAACAACATGCGCCGTCCGCTTTGGACACATTTAGTGGTCGCTCTTGTTTTGTTCAATAGCGCTTGTTTCATATCATGATCATCTAATTGTGTTTTGTCAGTTACCATAGGCTCTACGCTTTCGTGGATTTGGCTGATTCTGGATAACCCCATCATTCAATACCCTCTTTCATTAATATTTTCAAAGACGTGTGCGTTGCCTTGTACCATTCAACTAAGATTATTGTATCAGTCAGTGCATGCACACTCTCAGTATATGGTAACCCTTATTATGCCCTACCCGTACCAACTCGAGGCGCGGCATTGAAAAGGCAGACACTGTTTCCGGATAAATCTGAGTAGCCCTGACGAAATGGAATTCAGAAGCGTACGGGTTTCCAAGCATTACAGATACCAATACGCATCCAATCGCCCGACAGTGATTTCATTTAGACCATATTATTGAATACGATGTAGCCTGAGTGATCTGATGAATTTATGTATCATGTCGCCAATATTTTAGACAGTATTGATCAGATCAAATTACAAGTATATGATTTATTACAAAATACTTTTCAGTACTTTTTCATTCTCAATGATAACAATTAATTTGTGTATTTTCGTCTCATAATTTGCTACCAAATGCGCTGCGCAGCGGTTGCTCCCACCAACCGCATCCTTCTCTCCGGCCTGCCCGGCTCGAGAGTTGAGCCTTCTATAACGCCAGACACCATGGTACATTGAACTGCTTACAATGTTATCAGAAATCAATTCTTTTCTTATTTGCAATTTATTCGTTTTCATATAAGTTGACATATTAATTTACAAAACGCAATGCGTTGCGCAGCGGTTTCTCCACCGACCGCATCCTTCTCTCCGGCCTCCCTGGCACGAGATTGGAGCCCTCCTGGACACCCGAAACAGTCGCCTCCCGCTTCCGGGCCACCATCCACCCGGTGGGCAGCGGAGCCCTCTCACTGCGCGTCACTGCGGCCGCGGCGGAGGATTCGGCGGGGAACAGCAACCCCGCCGACTCGAGTGAGCTCCTGCTCCGCGTCACCGGCGGCCAGATCGTGACGGCTGATGCCGAAGGGAAGGTGTCCGTTTACAGCGCGGGTATGAAGCAGCGCGAGGGCGGTTGGTCGCCCACAACGGCGCCCTCACCCTTGATACTCGCTGCGCACCCTGATGGCCGCCTCATGAGCGCACAGAAAGGAGGCGGGAGCGTGGAGGTGTACGACGTGGCGGGGGAGCTGCTGCAGACTGTCGCAGGATTTCAGGCGGTGGCAGGAATGGCATGTGCAGGGTGCGCACTCCTTTCAACAAACGCGAAAACACACACGGACGCACGCACACACACGCACACACACACACACACACACACACACACACACACACACACACACACACACACACACACACAATAGCACTCATCCACAAAATGCACACCCATATACAGCGAAAAATTTATATATTAACACTCGCGCGCACACACACACAAAAGCAAACACAGGCAAAGACGTACCCACACGCACGCACACACATATATATGTACGCACACACACGCACACAACAATATGCACACAAATGTATATACAGACAAAAAAGGTTTATATATACACGCGTAAACACGTACACGCACACACAAAGATATTCACACGCACATACACACGAAAATTTACACACACGCACAAAACCAGGCAGTCAGAGAGGCCGATGAACAAGCGAGTACAATCGCCTTGGCATATGTTCATGCTCACGGGAACAAGGAGACAGACACCAAAACAATTTCTTTGAAATCTATTAGTCAATTTAATTGAACCATTTGTTTATCTCGACATGACGTTTTTAGAAGGTGTCTTTATATTTTCAATCGACAGGAGCGGAGAGTTGTATGTGGTCGACGGCGCGGAGCGCCGCATCGCGGTCCTGGATGCACAGCTGAGTGAGTCGGGCAGCCTCCGGGCGGCCGCGATGCAGTCGCCTGTCGGTTTGGCGGTGGACGGTGCGGGGCGGCTGTATGTGGCGGATGCGGGTGCGGGTGCGGTGCTCCTCTTAGAACCCACCTCCGGTGTCCTGCTGGCTACCGTCCCCTTCCCATACCGCCGTCAAACCGACCCGCCCGCCTGCCCCACATCCGTTGAGGTACCTCCCCGACTCTCGAAATCAGGAAAAACAATCTAGGAAAATATAATTAGGGTTATCCTTGACGTTATTTTCTCCTCCATGCTCTCTCGATTGTTTGCGATATAATGTTTTGGTATGGGATTTTATACTTTTTCTTTTCTGTTACGCAGATGTCTTGTTATGATAGTTTGTGTAATTGATGTTATGATACTGTTATGAGGGGTATAACATTGCGCTCATGCTTTGTGATGGTGCAGGATGTAAATCCTGCAAATCTCTTATTTATTTGAACGATGTCGTACAAGTTACATAGCTGCATGGCGCGTTTTGCAGAATTTTTTGTCGTTCATTCACATTTGAGATTGTGTATGGTCGTAAGTGCAGTTTCAATTATTGTGGATTAGAATAGTTGCAAAGAACCCGATCACCGACTCCCTATTTATTGTTTACATGGAATTATATCACTTCAATAACATATAAGAGGTACAAGTACTCGACGCAGTCCCATGAAAAGCACTTGCGTCCTGAATCATATAATAGTTCAGTCGATGAATGGCCGAATAACGAACGCACGTTTTGACTTTGATGTGTTATGTTTGATAATGCGCGACAGGTATTTTCAATTTCCTTGGAAATGTACATAAAATGTTAAGAATTGTACGATATATTATAAATGTATATTATGCATGAAATTTCAAAAAAATATGCTCTTTTTGTGAACAGGTGGATGGCCGTCGAAGACTGTACGCCGCGTGCGAAGGCGTCCCGGGTGTGGAGGTGTACGAGGCCGCCAGTAGCAGCACATCTTCGCACGCCTTCACACACATCGCGTCTCTCGACCTCCCCGCGGCTGCTCGACCCGCAGCTCTGGCGTTGGACCGTCTCGGGCAGCTGCATGTGGGCGACGCAGCCGGTAATGGACTGTTTGTGGGCAACGCGGAGGCGGGTCTCGTCGCGCGGCCTGATACAGGTCAGTTCTGCACTGCGCTCCTGTGTTTTTACAACCCTAAATTGATAATCCGAAAAATGGCATTTAAAGATATTTCTTCATTTGCGGTTTTTGTCTAATTTTGATGTGCTCTGTTGCGTGTCATTTAGTTTTGTGATTGAAATATGTGGTCGAAACATCAAAACTGAATTGTATTGCGTTTCTGAAATTGCATTACATAACGTAACATGACACAACACATCGTTACAATGCATTTTTGCCTTACATTTCATTACACCGCATTGCATTGCATTGCATTGTATCTGACTTTACGACAGGCCATCACGATTTACCAAAATACACTGCAGCATTATTTTGCTTTTTTATTCCGTTGCATCGCGTTGGAATGCATAAAGTTGCCAAAACTACATTCCACAGTATTTCTGATAAATGGAGTGCGTTAAATTATGTCACAACACTTTACAACGCACACAGGTATTTGTTTTGTGCGAATCACAGCATTCCAGTCGTTGCATTCAATTGATTCTCATTACAGTGATCCGCATGGCGTAGAGGAATGCAATTTCAGCGAATAGCCACGAATTGCCACATTTTATTTGCATTGTTGTATACATTTAATGTCACCTCTTTATTACGATGTTGCATACATCAGATTGTTTTGAAATGTTAGGCTGACCCCTCTCCGCACCACCCTCCTGCTTGCACCACCCTTTCCTCGCCCAGCCGGCGCCTCGCTCCTCTCCGTCGCCATCTTCCGCGACCGCACCGCCCCCACGGTCGCCATCCAACCGCCCGCCACACGCGAGCAGAGCGGCCCCTTTCAGCTCCGCATCACGTGGAGCGAGCCCGTCACCGGATTCGACGCCTCCTGCGTGCAGCTCGCCGGTGTGGGCGGCCACCTGGGTGGCCTGGAGGCGGTGGACGACGACGGCGCCTTCCTCGCCACGGTGACGCCCTCCGCGGTGGGAATGTTGGAGGTGCGGGTGGCGGCCGGGTGCGGCGTGGATGCGGGCGGCAACGTCAACCTTGAGCCCTCCAACTCAGTTCAGGTGCGCCATCGCACCGTCAACTGTGAGCCTTTGACATAACAGATAATGTGAGTTGATGCGGTGAAACATTTCACATGCGCAAAAATTGCATTGCGTTGTCTGAATACACTTTCTTTTTGTTTTTTTTGTGTTGTCATTGTGAATTGTACTTGTTGATGGCTGTTTGGTTTGGGGGGCATGAGATGCCATTTTCTCCTTAATTCCACCATGCAACGCGCTACGCATCGCTGTCGCAGATTGTAAGAAATAGGGTTTGGAATGAAACCCTAATCACATGGGTAAGCCCTATTGATAAAGCCCTATAACACGCTTGGGACTGCTTAAACATTTAGTGTTCTTGGTGTTTTAGCTCTGCCCACATCTTTTTCCGCGTCACCCGTGGTGCGCTGTTGAAGGCAGGGAGGGGAGTGGCGTAGGCACATCGCGTGCCCTACTGAGTTCTTCCTCTGATGTGTCGTCGTCCTTTGTTATTAATGTTCTCTGATGCTGTGCGGCTGAGATGACATAACCGTGTGTTCGGTGCCTCAGCTTTTCTGGAGTGCAAAGAACATTTAACAAGGGGTCAGAAAAGGGAATGTGCGCCAAACATTGCAGCGCTGCAAAAAAGCATCAAGAATTCAATACCTATCTGTTTGTAGTGCGAATAGGACTAAATGTTAGATAGTGTTATTTTTTGCGTGCTTCAATTGATTTGGTGATTAGTGTATTCTTTGCGACTGATCGAACGCGCGTCGCTGTGTCGTCAGGTGGTTTACTTCGGCGGGCAGTGCTCCGTGAACCTCGGCTGCCAGTGGCGCTTGGCGGAGTACGAGAGCCAGCTGGCGGAGAACCGGCTCAGGCTCAGCGTCGACCTAGAGGCGGAAAAGGAGCGCGCCAAGGTCGGCGCCGCTTTCTCGAGTTTATTTGTCGACTGTCGATTAATCGAGTTTCCGAATTGGCACTAGCGCTAACCTCAAAGGAGCGATGCGACTGTTTGGTAGATCCGATATTATGGTCGACAGCGAATAGATAACGATATCGTAAGTTTGGCCAAATGGCGCTGTGCATTGATGTGTTGTTGATATCTGTCGCACTGGTGCCGACCAGGTGGCCGTCCAGCAAGCGGCGGAGGATGCGCGTGCGGCACGCGCGCTTGAAGCCGACGCACTGGCGCAGCAGCGTGAACTGCAGGCGCGTCGTGAAATGGCGGAGATCGAGGCCGGTGTTGTGGAGCAGCGTGCGGCCGCGGAGGCTGAGGGACGGATCCGGGAGGCCCGTGAGAACGAAGACCTAAGGCGAGTGAATTCATTTCCTGCTGTGCTTTGTCTTGCCTAGGTTTTGTTTGAAATCAAGTTATCGCGTATTGTGATTAATGGTGCGAGCTTACTTACAGTGAAGTCTAATACGAATCAATCACAATCAGACTTTGATTTGGGTGTTAATATCTAGTGTCTATATCAACGTGTTTAGGTTGTATCGTATTGTAATTATCAGCACAATGCCTGCAGAGTTTACTTGTCGGAAGAATCCACAACACAGACTTGACGATTGCTTATCTTTAGTTTCATGTAATATTGGAGTGAGCAAGTTTGTTCGAGTTGTGACAGTGTAATGGGCATTCGTTGTGAACCACTCCTGATCAGCACCTGACGATGGGGCTTTGCGTGGCTATTTTTCTCAATAGGCTGAGGGAGCTGGCGGCGGCCGGGCAGCAGCGCCGAGAGATGGTGCTGGCGTCTATCGCCGCGGTGACAACTTTCTTGGAGGCAGCGGGGAGCTCTCTCCTGTCGGAACCGGAGCGGCTGCGGAGTCTGCTCATCGCGTTTGCTGCCGCTGTGCTTACATTCTTCGTCGCCCGCGAGGCGGTTCGCGTGCTAGGGCAGGTGCTTCACTGATAACTGATCCCCGTTCTTTCAACTCCTTTGTCTGTGACCCAATGTTTGCTTAATCACGGATGCAAATTGTGCTTTGTATGGGATCAAAATTACTAAATTTGAAATATACCGGAAACGGAGCTAGAAATGACCGTGTTTTGGTCTGAATTGACTCTCATTGCTTTCGACGCTGCTGCCTCCCTCGGCCGCCGCAGGAGGTGGCGCGTTTATTAAGCAGGCCGCCCCTCATCCGCGAGACGAGCCGCACCTGGCTCGCGACCCCTACCACGTTGATCCGATGGCTACAGCGTCCGCCGGGTGCAAAAAAGCTTGCCCAATTGTTTGGCGACGTCGTGCTTACCGACAAGCTACACAGCGAGGTTTGTTGCCGAGTGTTACCACATTTTCTCCTAATGTGCTCGTTACTATTATTTGTCGTATGTATCGATTTATTTGTAATACTACCTGTCGGTGGTTGATCAGGTCGAGGAACTGGCGCAGAGCGTGGCGCTCGCTACCGCTCGTGGAGTTCCGCTGCGAAACGTGCTGCTGTGGGGCCCTCCAGGCACCGGAAAGACGATGGCGGCTCAGCGCCTGGCGCGTGGCTGTGGCTTGGGCTACGCTATGATGAGCGGTGGCGACGTGGTCCCACTCGGAAAGGACGCCGTCAGCGAGCTACACAAGATATTCGACTGGGCTGAGCGAAGCTCCAAGGTGAACCCATTGCCCGAATTTTCGCTGTACGTGGTCCAGAAAAATAGCGCAACAGATAATTATGGGATCAGTCGAATTGCTGTGTTTTGAACCGCGCGCTGTCTGTCATTGTGGCAGGGCGTATTGCTGTTTATCGACGAGGCGGATGCGTTTCTGCGTCGTCGGCAGCCTGGAGACGGCGACAGCGCGACGTCCGAACAGACCCGCGCGGCCATCAACGCTGTGCTGGCCCGCACTGGGTCACAGTCGAGCCGTTTCATGATGGTGCTGGCCTCCAACCGGCCTGAGGACCTCGACGCTGCAGTGCTGGACCGGATCGACGACACCATTTGCTTCCCTCTGCCTGGTACGAGCCGATTACAACGTGTTACGACCCTTCATATACGCGAGTGCTATAAACCCTATGTATGATTGCAAGAATTTTATATTTACCATGAAGTGAAGTAACCGGCACTCTCCGACAATACTATGTGTTTGAATCGATTTGCGTGTTGGCTTTGGAGTTCACTGACTCGACTCGGCTGTTTCCGGCGAAAAGGCGTGGCCGAGCGCGAAGGAATGCTGCAAATGTATTTCAAGCGCAACGTCGGCCGTGTTTCCCCGCAAAACCCAAGCCTCGCCGTCCCCCCGACCCCGCCCGCCTGGCAGTGGTGGCGCGCCCACGCGCCGGAGGTCAGTCTGCAGGGATTCGACAAGGTGGGTTCCCAGCGATCGACCTACTCAGTGACCCAAAACACAAAATTCGACAAGTTGCTCTAAATCTCAACATATTAACTTAGGTCTGAACGATTAGCACCAAAGTGCCTTAATAAATGAAAGCCCAAATTACCAAGTCTTCCGAAAGCTCAACGTGATTTCGGAAATCGGTGATTTACCCGGGCTTCAGTCTTGGGTCACTACTAACCGTGACGTCCTTGTGCGTTTATGGCTAGGCGGTATTTAAAAAGGCGGCGGAGCTAACGGAGGGCTTCTCCGGGCGCGAGCTGGCCAAACTGATGGCGTACGTGCAGTCCACTGTGTACGGGTCGCGACCCGACAAAGCCACGGGCCGGCTGTCCCTTAGCGCTGCGCAGCTGATGGGGCTCGTGCAGCGGAAAGTGGGAGAGCACCGCCAAAAGAGCGCCTTCGGTAAACCAAAGTCCGGAGTAAGCACGACCAGCTCGGCGCAGTCAATTCAGCTCGGCAAGTAGAAACCCGCAGTGATATTTCTTTCAATCCCGGAAACGCATCTGTCATCGGGATAGCCGATAATTAATTCGTCCGAAGTCCGAACGCAGAGTCGTTTTCCATTTAATCTGCTCACCGTCGCATTGACAATCCTCCACAATCACCACGCGCGGCAACTGGTGGATCTAGTGTTCGTAGCGCTGCATATAGCCAGAGCTTGTAATATCCAGTCACCTTATTCTCGCCCGCCGGGCAGAGACGCCTCAGGTCGAATAAGATTACAAGACGGCATATGCATCACCGGTGATTTTTGGAGCTCTTGTGGCGGCGCATTTGTGGTCTTGAGAATGATGATAAGCGATATATCGCGTTTGTTATTTTCACCATGGCCGGCTTGGCCGTAGATACATCTTGTTCTGGGCGGGTTCGTGTGCGCCGTCTTGAGTAACAAGGGAGCTGTTGTGTAATCTCGGAGTGAGTGAATTCCATTGATCCTTTGCACGCCAGGATGGAAGTGTTCCTCGACAAAGCGTCCCCTGCTGCCATGGTAATTCACGGAGCGCAAGTTTCCAATATTTGATGTGAACAATTCCCTCCGAAAAAACATAACGACATTGTTGCAAGCACGTTTGCTTCTCAGACGACAGTAAGACAATATTGTGTCTCATATGTAAGTAATGCCGACACATCACACTTGAGTGAGAGGTGAGGATAATTATTGCATTACAATTCATAGTTGTCGTTTTATTGTATACTTTAAAAATTTCTTACAAGAAAAAGCAGTGGAGGCCACCAAAGCCAGTGTCGTTTTATTGTCGTGCGCGTGGCGGTGTACTATGGCGTTTTAATTGCCCATCCACATTTCTACATTCCCCAATGTGGAGCAATGTTCAAAATTCGACAACAATCGAATAAATGTTATACCTAAATGTGCGTCTTGTTCTTGGCTATAATACAATGTCCACAAAATTTGACAGAATATGGGTTATCCGTCTTATGCGCACATCCTTTCCATGCAAAGTTGTTTGTCAAGAATGGAATTGTTCTGTTAGCCTGTTTTTGACTTAACACTCAGTTTTTCTTCATGCTTGAATTGTACACAATGCGACAGCCCTCAATCTAGACTCTCTATTGATCGTTTTTCTATTCCGATGATAGTCACTCCTAGGGGCCCCATGCGTCTCCCGTGGCTATTGGCGAGGCTATGCCTGAGGCGTATGTTAGCGTCGGCCTCACGGAGCCCTTCCGCAAAAATATGTTTTGTCATCTCCTCTAAGTGTCGGTGATGCTTTCGATAACTAACCCCTGCCATACCATGCGGAGAGTACGCGTCTCCACGGAAGGGACGAGAGTGTTTGGGGGGGGGGGGGGGGGGGGGAGATAAATCCGATTTTGCTCGAGAGGTGTTCGAGACGGCCTTAAGGAAATACGAGGCCTAGGGCGAACGTCCAACGGGTTTGGCAGCTCACCGGCGCTCGCACACTACCCTTTGTGTCCATCAGCATTGCAGCCGCCGCTTCGGACAATGAAATTGAAAATGATTTGCAACAATACCAGCAGAAAGGACATGGTGTTGTCTAACGGCCACCCGTTACTCAGCCACTTAGGACACTTAAGAGCAAATATGGGCCGATTACTCATCGACCACGTATACTTATCTACGCACCTATTTTCTATGTGTGCCGACGCTCCTAGGGGGTTAAAAACTCTAGGCAGCCGCAGTAATTACCAGAGCCCCCCCCCCTAAGCAATAACAACAGAAACATTTTGCAATCAAGAAAGGCTGATCTAAAAATGAATCCACTTGACAAGAAATGCAAAATGAAACTGTTGCTCGACCTTCATCATGTACGGCCCGCTCCCACCGAGCCGGGTTGATGACCGACCTTGGCCGATCGGCGTTCGAAAGGGGCGAAAGGCCAGCAGCCTAATTTTGCCACCGCGTGCCTTCGGTATTGCCGGTGATAGGAGGGGAAAGGCTAGCGAAAAAAACCTAAGCTCCTCGCGTGGTCGCTCGTCTATCCTACCGTCGCTTCCCGTAAGCTTTGTCCCAAGGTCGTTGCCGCTCCTTCCGTCGCGACTCTCCTACTTGTCGAGGTTCCCCGTCACCTCGAGGGCAGATGAGGGGGGCCGAGACAGCCAACGGGTAGAAAAGCTAGCGCTCTTGCCGCCGCGCTGAAAATCCCTCCCCCCCCCCCCCCCCCCCCCCCGCCATTTCCTCGGCTTTTTCTGTGCCCGCACCCGGGTACCTATTGGGAAATCCTACTTCTACTGTTTGCGCGTCCGTCGAGCACCCTCGTTTCAAGTGCGAACCTCCGCGCTTACCCGGGCTCGCACTCTCTAACATTCGTCTTGCCAAGCGATAGTGGGTAGTGGTAGAGTAGGACATGGTCGCCATTGCCGGATCCAAAAGGTCGCGGGGGCACGGACATTAATCGAAAACCTCCGTACATGGTTTTCCGGTGGGGGGTGATCCTGAGGATCGCCGCATAACCTCTCGTCGTGGCACTGCTCTTGTTGTTGGCGTCGTGCTGCCCCCCCTTGAGTCATCTCGACGTCAACATGTTGGTCGACGATTACCGAGCGTCTTTCATACCCCGGCTTTGCTTCCCGGCTGTCCGCCGCTAGCTCCAACACTCTCCACCAACCGCTTATCCGTTCGTAACCTCCTCGCCGAAAAGTATTTCACATCTACATGCCCCATCCCCCCAAATAGGACGGCATGTGAAGAGTATTCAGTCGCAAAAAACGAATCGGATGGGCCGAGCGGGAGATCTTTAGCGCCGGTAGTGTACAAATAGTATAGAAAAAGCCCTCCCTACCAAGGCTTCCCGACAACTGCGGATCGCGCGGATCATTGCTGCCAGATTTCACCCCGCCTAGCCCCAAACCGTGCCAGGGGGCTAAAATCGCCGCTTCCCGGAACGGAGTTGTACGCCTTATCCAAGTACCGCCAAAAGTCGGTTCCCGGTAGGAATATATTGTGCATATGAACCCATCGCATCGCATCGTGCACACACTACGAACACATGTAGCGAACACCTATAGGTGGAGGGCCAAGACTCCCCGGGAGACTAGCGTACACATGTGTCCATTATCATGTCCACCATAGGGATCTCACAACATGCCTAGCACGGTTTTAGAGTAACTAGCGCCCACCACGAGGAGGTAGGGGTGAGTGTCGACGCACCCTCCTCCCGGCTCGTTGCCGCTGCGCCGCCAGCGTGCGCCCCGCTTTGGACACTTTGCCCGGACGGTCCCTCACGGTCTTCGTAATGATGAGGGCTACGGTGTCACCTTCGAGATCTAACTTCCGCGAGTAGCGCCGACAATGCCACCCTTGATGTAACGGCTGAGATATTGGGCCTTCCCGCAGCTAGCCTACCCCGGAGTACTCGTTCCGAGATGTCTCTTCCCATGCCTTTTGGAGGCAAGGGTGGGAGACTTGCTTGCCTTGGCAGATGCGGCCCACGTCGCGGCGCGTCCGGTTTGGCAGTGGGCTCCGCTATCCGTTCTCTTACTTACAACGCAAGACGATAGTGTGCACGGGGATACTCACGACGATGTTCCGATGGAGCCGATCATGTACGGACGGCTAACAACTGCTATGATTCGAGTGGTGTCCCGCCCGCCGAGTGGACATGACAGAGACGACGGCGACAACGAACCCATGTGGTCGTTAGAATGGGGGCGCTTGAATGCCATATACGGTACTCGTGCTCTCGCCGAGTTCGAATCCCTCATTAACACGGCCTTAGCGATGCTTTTCCCGACACGTCCGACGGTGGCTCGCGCAGGCTGCGTAGCCGAAGCCAAATCAAACAACGAGCATATTGCTCGGTCCCTTGATGGCTTGCCCTCGCTCATACCCCTTTGCCACACGAATATCTTCCCAAAGCTATAAGCCCAAATCACCGAGCGCGTCAACTTGCTTCATGTTGCCAACCTTGCTTCCAAAGTTTTTAACCGCGCTCGGCCGGAGTATTATAGGCCTTTAGCATTTCGTCTCGGCAATGGTGCCTTTGCGTTTTCTGGATTTGGTCCCGCCTACAAAATGTTGCATGGGCGAGCTCCGTGACAAGTTCCATGTGCACCACGACGCCTTCTTCCGCGTCGCGGTCTGTCGCATCTTCGGTCTTCCATCATCCCGCATCCTCTCCACTCTTCGCTCCCCCACCCGTTGTGCTTCTTTCCATCTCTCGGTCCAACCTTTTCGCGGTGCATTCAAATCAGCGGGTGTTGACATGTCGGATGACACGTGGGCCACTGCAACTGCCGACCCTTTGGCTTCATGTGGCGGAGCTGCTTCGATCCATACCGCTCACTCTTGGTTAGTGACGGCCCTTGTGGACATCCTCTCCGAGGCTCGTGGTGCACTCGGGGTTGGCGTCGAGGTTCCCACGGACCCCAAGATGGTAGTTCAACTCCCCCATCTCAACGACCGCCTCCTTGCGGATAACGGTGTCTTGCACTACCACGGCAGCCGAGGCTCAAAACTTGCTTTTGATGCCGTACGTTTCCTGACAGTAGGGCGTTTGTAGGCCCCCGTCTCCCGAAGTCGCTCTAAGCCGCCCTGATGAGAAGTCCAAGCTCGAGAAGTACTCGGAGGGGGTGATGAGTCGCCCCGACATCCGTTGCATTCCCTTTGCGGACACGAAATTTTATGCTCTCGGCGGCCACTACGCCTAAGCTGTTTTACGGTATTGGCCATGCAAGCACCCGCCTCTAATGGGATGCATGTGGGCAAGTTGTTGGCCTCTTGGCGCCGAAAGGTCTCTCTCGTTGTCTATGTCACTCACGCACGTGGACACAATTTTGCGCGGTTTGTCCGCCGCCGCGGACGGTGCGGAGGGCGCTTCTTCCTCGGTTGGGATGCCTTCTCATGCCACGGCATTCTTCACCCGCGCCAAGGGCCACAAGCGTCCCCTTACTTCCTCGCGCGGCGCGTGTGGCGCCCTTGTCGCCTCCACGTGTCGCGTTTTCAATGTTGGGTGGGAGTTTCTTGTGCTCTCTTGTGCTTTATATGCTAAATGTGTTTGTGCACATTGTAGTGCTGCCCTTTGCCGTGCCTCGGATTCTGTGACCCTCTTGCCCCCCCCCCTTTTCTATGTCCACGTTTTTATGGCGTTTCTTGTAATTACCAATTACAATATTACCTGTAGTTAAAAAATATGGCTCATCGCGCTGTGGGAAACAAAACCCTCGCGAAATTGCTCTGCTGTGAGGATTATTCCGCCGGCCTACCTTTCGCGTGCTGAATCTGCGGTGAACATGCGGTACGTGGTACTAAGGCCTATCAATATCAACCGCGCCGGCTTGCGCAATTCATATATGATAATTCTTATGTGATATGTAATCCTTACATGTACAGGTACGCGTGGTAGATTCTGCTTTTTCTTGTATCTTTTTTTTATGGTCAGATTGATTTGAATATAGAGGTTTTCTATGCACTACACCATGCAATCAGGCAGGACCTGATACGACAACTCACTTGTTGGGTAGGCTCAGAGTGTACTGACCGAGGTGGTCCGAACACGGGCATTGGTTAAAGAAAAGGAAGGAATCTAGGTGGCAAGTATTGTCCCACTGTGTTAACAGTCTCCGGGTCTACTACAGTACCGGCCACTTCGAAATAAGTACTCCAAGTACGACTGCTCCTCCAGCCAGCTCGTACTCGTAGTACTGTCTCCCTTCTCTTCAACCTCCGCACGTGCTCCCCACGCTCCACATCCTAAATCGTCCAGGGATTTCAAGGGGTTGTAGTTACAGGGAGTTGTATGGTGTGGCGTTCCGCCGGGGTGACGCAACCTCCAAGGGAGGACGTACATTGTTCCCTCACCAAACATGCACGACAAGGGTATCGTTGTTGTTCGCGCTATCGCATCTATAAAAGAAAATCGGGGCCAGTCGCCAAGCGTTAGTAACCTCGACATAGACCAATCGTTCACAGGGCGGGGAGGGGGGGAGGCAAGATTGCCAGTCAGTGTTACTCGAGAGAGAATGGCGAGCGACCCACAGGTCGCTGCCTTTTAGCCTGGTGCTACGCGCCTAGAAAACCTGCATTTTCTGTCGCTCCGTTCCGGTGCGCAGTACAGCACAAGTTCGTACTGCTTACTTCCACTGCACTCAGAAAACTCCACGTTTTCTATGCACTACACCATGCAATCAGGCAGGACCTAATACGACAACTCACTTGTTGGGTAGGCTCAGAGTGTACTGACCGAGAGTTTAGCAAGATCGGCGGAGCCAGAGGTCGTGTGCGAAATATTACAAAGGTTACAGCGAATTCTACCGATTTGAAAAGTAATTACCAACCCTGCGGAGCCAGAGGTACCCGTAGTGTACAAACAGTCTGTACAATTTCAAGCGACTCCTGTTGCGCAACTTATATTTGTCGTGCGGGTACCAGGAAGGGTTCAAAGTCACGCTCATAAGAGCCGTAGCGGTTAAGCACGTCGGACACTCGTGGTCCAACATGAATCAATATTCTTGTGTGAACTATTGTTCTTTGCCGTAGCATATATGTTATACACAATGCGTCAATTATGGCACACAAGGAACATAGTTAACCCGGCACGAGGGCCCGGAGCCTCATAGGCGTTTAATTACACGGGGTAGCATGGGTCGCAGGCCTACCATGATAAGTGTCATCTAAGCCGGAGCTTCTTCAGACGCCGCGAAGCACGAGCAATAGACTACATAACAACACTACATAGTATTTCACTACCTAGGGTAGGAACGCCATACCACCCGTGTGTTTGAGACTCACGGCCACGTATCGTGGGTGTAGGGAGTCGTACGGCGGACCTGCGGACTCTAAAGGTGTTGTACTTCTAGAAGCCCAAGGCCAAGCACGTCAAGACCGTCATACGAGACGGTATGCATGGGGAACCACGCAACAGAAACTAGTTAATCTGGTCCCGGGGTGCCCGACGAGGCGTGTCTAGCGCTAAGTCCGTGCCTTTAGTCGCCAATATATGTTGAACACCCGCTTCGTCGTATTTACGCGGCCGGGATGGGAGTAACGGGCGCCGACCGATGCGGTTAGAAGCAGCGCCGTCTAAAAACCCAATAATATAGTAAAAAGGGGCGAAAGTGGCCGCTTCACCAAGTGTGCAACATGACACTCGCAAGCGATACACTAGCATCGTGTAGCTAGTTGCCGCTCAACAAGAGATATTCAGATGAACTATTCAGATGAACGAACGCGAACAGTAAATTTGGACAGATCAATTAGCGGCCCCGGCCCGCCTGTAACGGAAATGACCGTACCGGGACTTTGCGGTTGTGTTATTGTGCAGCAGCATTGGCACCTATAAGCCGTGCAACTTCCCAGTCATACGCAGCGGTGGACGATGCATACCTCACGGAGTCACCATGAGAAGCACGGCAGGACGTGGTCCAACATTCAAGCGACCAACCGCTATGGTGAGTGACGGCGTTGCCTCACAAAATGCCGCCCGCAATAAAAAAGTAGGCCCGAGGATGGAAATTAGCCCAGATCCACGCGTTCGAAATCACCGACGGGTACGAGTAGCACCTGTGGTGTGGCCGCACAGGGGGCAACAAACTCGTTAGACAAAGTTAAGGGGGAACAAGTATCAATCCGACTCGTAAGTGGGGAAGGGGAAGGCAAGATTGCCAGTCAATGTTACTCGAGAGAGAATGGCGAGCGACCCACAGGTCGCTGCCTTTTAGCCTGGTGCTACGCGCCTAGAAAACCTGCATTTTCTGTCGCTCCGTTCCAGTGCGCAGTACAGCACAAGTTCGTACTGCATACTTCCACTGCACTCAGAAAACTCCACGTTTGCATATCCAATATCATGTGTACGGGACAGTAACTTCGCGCGAACCCACCCACCCATCCCTATTATCCTGCCTGCGCTAATCGACCCCCAGACCCTGTCTGATTGTAAGCAAAACTGACATCTTTGGCAAAACGTGCCCTAGGGTAAATTTGAATTTTTACCCCAGCACCTGTACCCGGGTACCGTACGGTACCTGTAGCGACTACTCGTCGTCGTCACACGCGGTGATCCGACGAGAGCTGTCAGCAGTCCGCTCAGCATCGCACAGTCTGGGGGTAACTCTTTAAGGGTGTAACTAAACAGGCACCAGGTTCGTGAGTATGACGGCAAGGAACGCGTGCCTTCGCGCTCCTGTGGTTTCACGGAGACAGCACCGTCGGAGTTTTTACATCGTCCGCAGGAGGAGCAACGAACTTGAAAACCGGGCGGTGGGGTCGAGGCGTCCGAGTGAGCGGCAGGTTTGGAGACGAGTCGGGCTAGCAGCTTCAGCTCACGTACGAGTGGCTTCGCCTTGGCTTAGCCTCGAAGACGTAGAGCCCCACAAGCAGGCTGTGCGAGACCTTGGGTAAGTTTTCACACGTGCACTCATTCGGTGGACTTCACTACTAGGAGGATGAATTTGGTAGTCTTCCCCGGTAGCCACCACCTACTACAGACACATTTCCAGCAGCATGGGATAGCAGGGATAGAGGGGCGTGGGTGGGAGGCGCTACCTACACCGGAGGCGCTCCAGGCTAGGACACCAGAGCAAGTGTGCTTGCGTGCTGGCGATGCCGTGCTGCTCCCGTACTTGACAGGTCACGCCGTCGCGCCGAACGCGACACCCAAGACGAGGTGCATGGCCTACTTCCGTCTCTTTGCGCCGACACACCCGCAGTACCAATACAAGAAAGAGACCTTCTTCTCGCCGTGGGAAGACTGGGCGTACCTTCGGGAGACCTAACACCGAACAACGAGTCTACAGTCTGTCGCTACCAGCGTTCAATAGTTGCAAGACTTGTAGGCCCTTTTCCCGTCTTGTAATTAAGTCAGAACATCCCTATTTCAATTAAAGCAATTTATTATAGGAATAGGATTAATTCAATATTGGATGTTAATATTATTATATGATTCTGCAGTTCTGATGAGAACGACCCGTCGAATTGACTGATTTCCTTGATAGCGCCTTGGCAAACTGATTGGACTTAAATTGCCAAGTGAGAGACAACGCCTTAAGCAACAAGAACCGCAGTAAGTTACAGTCTTTCGGTATTTTTTTAATTTTGTCTGCATATGGGTTGTAAATTTTCGAGTTGCTACTTGTTTGTAGGTATATTTGTCTAATAATTCCACGAAAAACACAGTGAGCACTTCGTCGTCAATTTGCATGTAATTGTTTGCGTGGGCCTTACTATGAGTCGGTGTCTAGTATCTATGCCATCACATAAAAATCGGAAGATATGGATTGCATACAAGAAGAACAGCATGAACACGGACATGGAAAAAGGAAGTGGAAGCAAAAGGGTAAGAGTGACAAGAGGATCACGGAATGCAAAGCGCTGCAAAAGGAAGCACTACATAAGAATCTGAACCGAACTGAGTACAACATATTCCGAATTCTTCATTGAAGAGTTTGTCCAACACTCCTCCACAAAAGTCCGGACACACATTATGTTAAACATAAGCGAGTCAAAAATTCGCGCGCCCCTCACCACGTCAATCACGACTACACCAAGGGACCAACTTAGTGTAGGAGAGCCGGGAAGCAAGCAGTTTGCCATCATTCGGTATGGTTATACGTGCACTTAAAGCGAGTGTTGTCGGTGGGGTTTGTTATGACGAGTACATGCATACAATAGTACCTTGCATGACATTGTGCAAGTACTCGTTACTAATTTGATCCGTAGTTTTACATCGGAAGGACGTAGAACGTGGCTACGTCTCTACTTCAATTTAACAAAGGTTACTCATGCGTAATTTAGTGTCATTACCTCCCGGTACGTACATGTATGAACAGTTAATCTAATAAACAAGCTAGACGACGCGATGGTCTGATTTCCCGAGACAAACAAGCCGCGGCGCTAGTATGTTTAGACCGTTACGAGAACCCTAGCACATGGAAAGAGGACCAAACGAGAGCAAGTGCAAGCTAGCTAGGCTTGAGCTATTTAAGCCTAGTGCAATAGAGGGAGGTGACATAACCCTTTAACAACTCCTTTGCTCAATTACATTCTAATGTTAATCACTAAACAATAAGACATCTTTCCATTTTCTCTCTCCATCTGCACTTCCATCAGTAGCAACATCAAGTAAGAACATATTTGTGTCGACAGTTAGGTCCCAAAAGGCTACCTGTCACATTTGTCCAATTAAGCCCATGATTCCCATGAAATTGTCTTAAGTACACACGTCGCTATGAGCGCCACGCTCGGGAAGCACTCAAGCGCTCACACGAAGCGGTATATGGCTTAGTGAGCCACTTAACATTTTTTTGGACTTGTGGGAGGGGATGTGGAAGTGTGGATGCCGTGCTCAATGCGCGCGCTTTGGTTTGCGGGTATGTGAATGGAGCACGGAAGGTCACGCCGCATGCACAGGTAACGTATTCATAAACAAGCGAGTAAAAACCCACATGATGCAGGGTTGGATGAGCAATGCATGCTACAAATGGGCGAGGGCGATTGGTTTTAGCGAGGGGCGAGGTCCAATTTGGCCGTTTAGAATGCATCACGTTGACAGGGGGTTTGGAATGCTAAGGTATGTGCTTGTGCCAACCACACCCGCCCCGCGTGGGTACACGTCGGGAATTGGGCGTGTAAATCAGTAGGAATGAAAAGATGGTTAACATATATCAACAAACCGCGCACAAATCGCATCATGATGTGAGCAGGATTCGACGGGTGTTGCTTAGGACTGCGGCTCAGCTTTGCCGGAATGTCCCAAAGCTAAATGAATAATTTAAATGAAAATTAATTTGCGGGTGTTTGGACCCGAAAGCAAGTACGTTTGACGCGCATTAAACAGACGCATCCAATGGTCATTGAATAAAAAGCTTCTGAGCTTATGTGCGTAAGTTATGTATGCTTGAACCATGTGACCGAACGGAGCTTGCCCTTGGGTTGTGCGCACACCGGTAGTAAATCCTACATACGTGAATTGGTCCGTTTGCCCCACAGCGGCATGCACAACAACTCCCCCCCTTGTTGTCTATGTATTATTTTTGCTCGACCGTCGCACAATCATTCACATTGCGGTGCTTAAACCACGTCTTAATTTTTGTATTACCGGCACGGCGGTTTTTTGAAAGAACCTGCCGCACGGGTGCGGGGGCGATTATAACCCTAGGTACACAAGCCCGGTAGTGCTCGAATTCGCCCCCCGAGTACTTGTAGGCGCAATTCGTTTTGGGCGCCAAAGCATTGCCTAGGATTTCATAAGATATGTCAATAAAATCGACTCATGATTATGTTTTTACATGCGAAGGTGCGAAATCTTGTCCGGACTCTTTTGGAGGAGTGTAGTTTGGTGCACGCACCTTATCCTTGACAACCCAATGGATACCTAATGACATGCGTTATGCTGGTCGTTTGGTCGAGCTTGGGACGGCGAGAGATATCACACTTCGTTGGAATAGAAACCCGCCGGGGACCACATTCAAAAAGAGAGCACGAACCACTAAGAAATGTGATGTTCAATATGAATGATTTCAAGTCGCATATATCCACGGGGTGCAGCAATTTAAGGATACCAGCCTTTCTATTCATCCGGAACTTTAAGAAAAATATAAGGCATCGGGATTGTCCATGCGTTGGTGACGGGACCTAGGAGAGTCTATAATATACATTAAATGTCTTGGGCGTGGGAATTTAACTACATATTTGCAAATATGTAGAGACCGTAATATATAAGGGCGTTTCCAACCGAATTCGCTACCCCTCGTAGTTGCAAGACAAGTTGGTTTGCTCGTCTCGACGTGGACATGACTTGCATGACATAGACCGAAGGGCCGAAACATTACAAAGGATAGTAAATAATTTATGGCTATTGCATAATCTTCTGACCATTGGAATTGAAATTGAATTATGATGATACATAGTAAGCATTTTTTGGGTTTTGGGACCCTCCCTTATTAGATGCGGGGTAGCGGTCGAGTGCATAGGAATGCACGTCCCCCTATTCCATTTGCTCCATAATTCACCAATACAAAGGAATCCTAACTTTGTACCCTTACCGACTAAACAGTAGCAAGAAGACTACTAATCTGAAAAACGGAAAAAGCATATCAACCGCGTATTATACTTATCTATAATGCAAACTTATATTATCGTTAGTCATGCACAATGCGTGGTCTTATGTACGAAAGCTACGGGGGCTGACCGACATATGCAGATCAAGATGGTTCGATTTGTGAGGAGTGCAAGCTAATTTTAGGTCATGCGCGACTACGGCTCCGCCGGAAAAACAAAGGGGAAAGGCCAAAAGACCCCCCTCCCTACATAATTAGGCCACCGATGTTTCCGCCGCCGCGCCTCGATCACCCGTATCCTCGATCACCTCGATCACCCGTACCTAGGTCCATCCGCTCTTCCGCACGCGGCGATCCACATGCCGTAGCTAGCCCCTTCTTCACCTCATGGACATGTGGGGGGGCATATCGACCATAATATATTGACCGAAGTGTGGCGCGGTTGGCGCTCATATATCTCCGCGCTAGCTAGCTTTTTTTTTCATAACGATTTCCCACAGGACCGCGGTTGTTTGTTTCCAACACCCTCAAATATATGTAAATCTCCGTAGTTGATGGTGGGTAAGATTGATTTTCATAAGCTCTTCGTACTGTCGTACATGGCTTTTCAAGTCGTTATTGTTGAGCCAAATGCGTAACGGTAAGCCTCCGCATGAGCCTCGTAAATTTAAGATCAAGCATCAACTGCAATGCACCAATCTTTGATGCATCATCCGTTTTATAATTCTCCTAATTCATGGACGCATCGATTAAATGGGATACTAATTCGTGGATGTATCGATTAAATGGGTAAGTAATTCGTGGATGCATCGATTAAGTGGGGCTCTATTTCGTGGATGCATTGAATAGATAGGGCACTAATTCATGGACGCATCGATTAAATAGGGCACTAATACATGGATGCATTGATGCGGGTAATGCGGGACGAATGCATTGATGCATCAACATCGGTCTCCTCACACGTACAATCTTATGGGGAGTATGAGCCGGATAATTACCGGATGGTAGCCGTGTGTATGGTTTAGCAAGATTGTATTGCTATTTACATCTACAATCATCTTATTTAAGAAATTTCAAATGAGATGCATCGATGCTACCGATGACCCGAAATTATATAGGTAATTCGTTGTACATCGATTAAATAAAATACTAATTCACGGATGCAATGATTGATTAGGGCACTAATTCATGGATGCATCAATTAGATGGGACACGAATTCATGGACGCATTTATTAAATTGGGCACTAACTCATGGACGCATTGATTAAATGCGGCACTAGTTCATGGATGCATTGATCAAATAGGGCACTAATTC
>JAPMLY010000596.1:0-7500 GCA_026401115.1 Tetraselmis chui
ACAAAACATTCCCAACCACTACACCGCACTAACTTGAACACCCGTTGCATGAGGACCTCTATCATGAACACCGACCACCTTGCCACCACTCGCCAAACGGACGTACTCCTATGTACCAAAACTAATCATACCTCGCACAGTAATCCCAATGGCGCGTCGCCTTGACACAATACCACCTTACCACAATACCCAATCCCACAATGCCACCACGATGAGCACCAGCCCGAAACAACACTTGCAATGCCACACTCCGGCGGGTGTCCTCCTCGCAATTCGTAAATCATCGTTCCACTCTGCTATTGTCATTTCCCCGCCTTCCCACCTTAACCCCAACATCGCGGGCTTCACCATCGTTCCTCACTCCGGCACCCCTAGCCTCCTCATCGGAGTTTACATACCCCAACTTTGAACCACAAGGCTAACCCGCCTATACGCAGAAGTGGCAGGCTGGGGACTCCGACTCGCGGACGACCACCCAATGCACCGCATCATATAGGAAGAAAACTTCCAAACCACCACACAACAAGGTATATTATGACACATTGCCCTCACGTCCTTCCTTCAATCGCACCTTCAACCCCTCCACTCCCTATCCCCACCTTCCCTCGTATCGGCTCATTCCTTACCTTTGGCTCTCCGCCCCCCCCACACCCCTCGCCTTCTCACAGTACGCCGCCTCGACATTCCCCACCCCGAACCACTTCACCGACCACTTGGCCGTCCTCCGAGTCATCCTAGCTCCCTCCTCCCTCATCTTCCATCCAGACCCGTTCGACACACCCGCAGACAATCACTCCTCCACTCACAAGTATAACTTCAAACTCTTCCTCACACTACAACATATTCGGAAATACCAAGCAAGCAAGCCTCTACGCCCTCGCCATGGTGAATGACTAGATCAAATTTGTATGGTTTATTGCCTTCTATGAGGCTTTGTGAAAGTACCTTCACACCTTTACAAACACTCGTAAGACAAAGACGGCGCCAATTTCGCTTTACGTCGCTAAGAAACTCGCGGATGCCAACTCGCAATGTCGAGTACGTAGCTTGCAAGCCACATAGATAAATTATATATCGAGATATCCATCCGATAGCAACTTTATGTATTTACAACGAAAAAACGATATGGTTGTTGGAAGCCACTTGATTCTCGGTTCTGGCACTTCGGCGTTGCCTCGACTGTGGATCCATGTAAGTATTGTAAGCGTCCATAAATATTATGAGCGGAGGTGGTTGCCAACCTACACACATGCACTGGTGAAGCCATATCGAACAGACGCAAAACGGTGGCACGGGCGCGGAAACTGATTCGAAAGGGTTGATTACAAATCTAGTTGACGATCTCTCCACGGGGATAATATTAAGGAATTGCATAAGCGCAAGTGTTTTGTGTCATCTTGATGTGGACGAGTATGTCGACCAGAGCTCACGATCACTGCCGCCCATGGAGCCAAATGTCTAGAAGAAGCAACCATCACAATCAGTTTAGGAACAATACCGTCGGTGGCCACGACCCAAATGACAGGTTACCTTGGGTACGTTCAACTTGTTGAGGGACGGCTTTGAAACGCACAACATGGACATGATAACTAGTTCACTAATTATAGCGACCAGGTAGCGCACCTCTTCCAACAATTGCGTGCTTGTCTTCAAGAGCAGCTTTGGCTTGGCTACCGCTCCGCTTCGGCCCGAATGGCGCATTTGTCGAGGGTTGCTTGTGTCGCTAATGAAAGCGCCATCGCCTCCATTCGCTGTGCCTTTCGTGTGTCGTCTTACCCCTCTATTGCTTATCGGTCGTAGCTGATCGGACTTGGCCATCAACTTAACCCGTTGTTCCTTCTTCGCCTCAAGCGCCGTGCGTTGCATGTCACGGCCTTCAAGATGCCACGCCATTATCTTGTCATCGATAGTTTGCTCCATCTCCACCCGCTTCGAGACCTAAACAGAAAATGACTTATTTTAAAACAAAACAAGACGGAATGATGATAATAAGCAAAACTATCGCCATTGCGCAAGAGGTCGTAGTAACGTCGTAGTCTGCAAGGCCATATTTGTTTCCTTACCATGTCGTGCATGCGCGCATGGTAGATTGTGGGCGCGTCCTTCGGCGGCTGCATGACACCGTCCGTTTGGTATAGGTCGCGCAGATTCTTGAACTGTAGTTTCGGAAGCGGACCGGAGTTGTCACGCATCAACGGCAACTTGGGTTTACCGATCCAATCACTGCTGAACATAGCACGCCGAGCCACGGTAGTGCGACTTGTCATGGCGCCACCCTCGGGATCGGCTGAGATAAACGCCTGTGGACAAGCATATTTGGAAACATGAGTGGAGTAGAAACTACCCACGTGCGGGGCGCACAAAACTCAATTGCCGCGATGGCCAAATTAGGGTGAACTATCAGCACATAATCAGTTGTGAATGCCTTTTTGCCGATCTACCTTGTCAAATTTTTGCACACAAACACACACACACACACACACACACACACACACACACACACACACACACACACACACACACACACACACACACACACACACGCACACACACGCACACACACGCGCGCGCGCACGCACGTACAGGCACGCACGCACTCACTTTAGAAGTGAGCTTAAGTAGGAGGAATGTGGAACACAAAAATATCTTGAATCCAAAATACACGCTCGCGGGAACATACGTAGTAATGAGGGGGTGAAATGGAGGTCTATGAATATACATGCAGATTGTTCCGACTACTAGTAGCCGTAGGGATAGTTGCGAAGCGCAACATTGTCATGCGTTGAGTCACAAAAAACCATCCATTTATCTTGTACTCGGACGGTGGCAAGGTTCATGCCCTCAAGCTCCAGACATGCGGACTTGTTGAAACTACGGACTGCAAGCGCCCGCCCGCATGAAGCGCCAAAGATATGAGCATAGCGCAATAGATGGCGTTCTAACGAGGCATCCGTGGCAATATGGCAAGATGCCCGTGCTCATAGACCTTAATGCCCCCTATCCCATTATTACATTCTTCATGTTTACACCTTATCTTCACATCGCTAATTATACATTGGCGATGTCCGGATAACCCCAAGCACGGCGCAACAATCGATGCAAGAGCAATATGGGTTGCTGACCAACTGTAAAATACAGGTACAAGTACCGATGGACGAGCGGCAGGGTACTTCCCTGCCTGTCTCTTACCTGTGGACAGCTTTAGGCCGGTTCTTAAGTGATCTTTATTGCCACCATCCGCGAAAGATGATATGTTTAGCGGTAAGGTACCTGTACCACAGGTGGACTTGGGTAGCGCGATACCCTTATGTAAATCGCTAATCCTCAACACGTGTGCTACTAGGATCTACGAAGAACAGCTACAAAATATAGACGGGCTTTGACAAAACGCGGTAAATTTGCGCTCATGCCATCACATTTCAATAATGTGTTTCCGAAAAAATCTAGAAGCGCATGGCTATATAGAAATTTATGGGTCAACCGTACATAGTGCAGTTTTCATCGTTGGGCTGCGCTATTCAGATGCTTGTTCGGAGGTTGCGGTTTTCTGATTTTCGGTTTTTAAGCTGGGATTTAGGGTATTATGAAACCATCCTCTTCAGTGATTGTTGAAAGTTATTTTCAAAGCGTGTATAAGGCCATCAACTTTTCAAAACGGGGGGCTCCAAAAACTGCATGGGTGGCGGGCGGGGGGGGGGGGGGGGAGAATGGGGGACCAAAAACATAATACTAGAATGTGATGGCCTCACACATGCATGTGGAAGGTGGCGCGACAGCCCATTGCCCGGACCCCCAATATTGGAATACTGCATCATGGTGGTTAAAAATTCAAGCTGCTCATGGTTGATTTGTACTTTCAACTTTTCCACATCGTGGAGGACACCTGCAGGGGTTCAAGAGCAGGATACCTCGGCAGGCGGATACCTACATTCTTGCGTGTCTACATCGTGACTGTTATTTCTATCGGTTCTTTGATGTACAGGTTCCGTTTCAAGATTTCGTTCCGTTTTGCTTGGTGGTTTCCGCTGACCTTTCTTGAAGACATATATTTTTAAATAAAAAATGAAACAGAGAGAATTACTGAATAGAAATATGGAATACATATACTGCTCACAAGATAATATACGGACGATAATTTTATCCGTACCCGTACCCGTATCCGTAACTTCGCTAATCTTTATTTTATTCTCTTTTGCATTTTCCATTATGAATTTGCCACGGTCCATTCGCAGAATCCGTAGTATCTTATAATTAAAAGGCAGGCAGTGGAAACCACCAAGCAAAGAGGAGCAAGGAGGGAAAAAAATCTCACAGGCCTAAGCCCGATGAGAAACAGGAAGGCATGCCACAGCATCAGCACTGCCCTCCTGCAAAGAGTCGCGAAGTTAGGAACCCAAAATACCATGAAGAGCAGCATTCGCATAATCTCAACCTGAAATAAAAAATTTCCTCTATTCTTCTTTATGCTTGGTGGCTTATGCTACTTTTTCTTGTAAGAAAAATTATTTACTCCAACCACATACCTGTAGCCGCACATAGTTAACCAATTCGGATTGACGATGCTCAATTCGGAGTAGACGTATTTTTCGCGCAGGATTATGGCGAGTTCCTTGGTCATTTGAGCAGCAACATCATAGGCCGGCAGCACTAAAATAATATCTCAGTCACTAACATCATATTAGTATCGCGCTACACTTATATGCACACACACAATCTAATAGCGTGATTTCCGATGTCGCTAAATCCGCGTATCAGCCAGGTACACGGCACCCTCCCCGGATCAGGTTTAGTTCTACAGGTGCACGCAAAGACCTAACCTGCATCACCTGTATCGCTGCAACAATACCTGTACTCCTTGCCAACGGATAAGCACTGCTGGTAGGTATCCAGAGCCGCAGTAACTAGGCGGCGCTGGTTTGGTTTCAGCCTGCAGGTTCACTGACCTACTTCGATATGGGGATTAACGACAGCCCGATAATTCGATGCACGGGGGGCTTCCATAAATCAGTACCTTCCACATGCCTCGAACGATCCTAAAAATAAAATACTGCTGTTTGGCCAGGAGCTTGCGACTTGTGACACCAATATGGCCTCGAACGATGCTAAAAATCATAACTGCTGCTTGTCAAACCAATGGAGTGGTCTGACTGATCCGATTTTACACGTATGTAATACAGAGTAAACAACACCCGAAATAAGCAATTATGAAAATAATATGGAGGCAAATAACGGCAGCAAACGGAAATGGATTGCCGCCCCCAAAATAACGGGTACCTCAGAAACGCACTAAGAACAATTGGACGGCTTGGATCAGGAATTTCCTTATGTAGTGACAGGCCGATTTTCCATCATTAGCGCGCAAAACATTAAATTTGTGCGCCTCAGTACACCCTAAAAACGCGGAATGTTGATGATAATGTGCGCTTGCGCTCCCATTCATCATATGCTTCGTCACGCGGGGAGTCGTTCAGCATCCCTTAGCAGCATGTCTAAAGCATAAATTATGTAAAACAATGGACTATATGAGTGTTAAATACGTCAAAGCCAACAGTATGAAACGATTGTACCCAACAACAGTTGAAAATCCCTATAATTTGAAAACCTAAGGACTCCGGCACGTACACGAACTCGCATTTAAGGACCTACGTGCGATATTGGCAAGATCATGTTTCGATTTGCAACGTGTCTCGCTTATACTCACTTTATACAGCAACGCAACAACTCTCTAGTAACCCTGAATAAAGCAAACAACAAATATATGGGATGTGGACTCCTTTTTATGGGGCCCTGTCCCATCAATGTCTATAAATATGACAAATATCACATACGTTACCGCACTCCAGGCTTGCATGCCCAAAACCCGATTGGAATTGAAATTTTTACGAGTACCGTCAATAGGCTGGTGTCTCTATACTACCATCTTGGTCTTAGCAATAACGTTTCACGCGGGGCCCAAAACTCTTCATATAGCCAAAACAAATAAAAAAGATAGAAATGATTCAAACTAGAAGACATTCATTAAATGCTATATCGCTCACTTCACAATGAATTGCCACTTACTTGAAGGAACTACGCACTGAAACACGAAACTGTACGGTAAGTTAACTTTGTGCACACGACGATTTCAAAACAACCGTGGTTTCATGTAAAAAAATTGCACTTTCAAAAATATTGCAAATTCGAAAGCCACCCGAACGGAATGAGCGCTAAATGACGAAGAAGTTCAGGATAATGATAAGGAAATGAAGTAGTGAAATAGACGAATCACAATAACGGAGCGGCACAATAGTCCTGAGACTCAAATGCATACCTATGTTGCGCCTTACATAGAAATAGGTAGTCTGGAAAATGCACCAGATATTCGTGGAACTCGGCTATTTTCATTTCATGACATAGAGGAGCGTTGACCTGTCTTTAGCCGCGGGCCTTTCCCAGAATGCAGAACAAGATCGAGAATTCGGCGAAAAAGGGAACACTCAAGCTAATTTCATGGGCGAACCAACACAAATCACAGAGGATATGAACACAATATACAGACATATTGCGTACCTCGGGCAGAGGCTCGGAGCGACTCATTGCGGACGGTGGGCGGCTCCGAGCGGCTCCACGAGCTGACGCCGGTCTCCCGCTACGGCTGACAGTTCGTCGGAGCGCCGCCTCCTCCTTCCGTACCGCTTCCTCCGGAGTATCACCCGGACGGGGCGTCAATTCCGCCGTGCCTACCAGCGACGCGGGCTCAATCGTCGCGGTACCCATTTGGTTCGCGCTCTGTCCGCGACGGAGGCTATCCGTCATCGCAGGCCGTGCACTTTGCCCTAGAAAGGGAGGCACGGGGACCTGCGGGTCGGCACTCGCCCGGCGACGTGCTGGCGAGATGACACGTACTTCCATTGGCTCAGACTCAAATGCTTCTGGTACAGATCCTGCGGGACAATTGCAAACAAGTTCGCGTGCAACAAAATGCACAAATCATTAAGGAACCGTCAGGTGGAGACAGGTACTTATTGGCGTCCAGGCCACCTCGGCGCGTGTAAAACTAAATAATTACCGTGCCATGACTAGAATGCTAACGAAATTAAGCTTGCTTACATTGAATTGTTAAATGAATAGAATAATCTCAACATTGTGCGCAGCAATACCACTTTGAATGGGCCATCATCACGAACCCGCGTTCTTTCCCAATGATACCAAATTGAATTGTGTGTAATTCAAGTACATAAACTACGGTGCATCAGCAATCCGCAGTGAATTATCACAATTGCTTTGACTTACAAAAAATACAAGTATAAACTCAAACCCATTATGATTTGGTTACGGATTTTGGAAGGCGCGTTTCAGCCCTCCAACTTTCAACGAAAAATAGGGCACTGAGTGTTCTTCAATATTACTGCCCACTGCAAAAAAATAATGCTAACCAGCGACATATTACACACTAGAATAATATCAATCAACGCAACAATTGAAATGCATCATGTAACGAGAGGCGCTCGATTTTTTCAG
>JAPMLY010000596.1:12500-47500 GCA_026401115.1 Tetraselmis chui
GGTTACGCGGGGCGACATGCCGAGTATAATAGTAGTAACGGTAGTGTATATATTTTATATAACGGCGCTTGGTTTGGTACAGGTCCTGTCGAATTCCAGAACGTAATTATTGTCGTACCTGTACCAATCGTGATTACCTGTAAAGCCGGGGTTCAGGTAACAAACTCAGACTATGCCCAGGGCGGTAGACGTGCTGCGCGGGGGATGGGCACTGGGCATGAGGTGAATGAGGCCGCCGTGGGTGCTGTTGCGTAGGTGAGGAATGTTGTTGTGAAACTAGTGGGAGACGATATTAGAGGTTCGTGGCATTACAAGCATTGAAGGAAATCTGAACTTGGCCTCGGACAGACTCCGTGAAGGAAACAACGGCGAATTTGCTAGCATTGATGTCCACCCAGCCATGAATGGGAGCTTGGATGAGTCCTTTAGCTGAAAGAGGGCAAACGAGGAGACCGCCGTAGAGCGTGTCCAGTCCGAGTAGGTCGATGACGAGGAGACCGTCGAAGGAGGCATATATAGGTGAGGCGTTGGGCCCAAAGAGGACCACGGGGGAAGTGGGGAGGTATGTTAATAATCATGTGGAGTGGGCGTTGGCGGTGAAGCATGAGCAATTTGTGGATGCTTACCACGGCTAGTTCCTTTGTTTGGTGCAACGAAGCCTACATGAGATCCACGACCACCTCCCCTAAGTTTGAATCCAAGACGCCGATGTGGACATGCGTGATGAACGTGATGATGTTTACCGTTGCCATGTTGGTGACAGATACGACACGAGGGAGCACAGTTGGCCATATTCGCATGGACTTGTCTCCACCCTCCGCTGCGCTAGCTTATGTAGCCTAGCCTAGCTCGCCTTCAGTCTCGAAGCGTCACGCGTTCCTCCGAAGCTCGTCTCATGTGACGTGTTGTTTGTCACCTCGGGCAAACGTGATCCGGCGCGTTTTGACGCTTAGTTAATCTCGCCAATAAGCACTCTAGTGTATTGGGGCTTGATCTAATTACAATGATTGTACAACTGCGTGGGTAAACTACCTCGGAACGTACGGAATGCAACTGGTATCGATACGTGCGAGTCCTACACTCATTTGTACGGCAATAGGGCACCACTCGCCGCACTCGTACCCTCCCCGTCTAAACAAAGTCGAGAATCAGCCTCATGCCAACTCTTTAGTCAGCCTCAAGCTAAATGTCGCCGGTCTTTGGCTCCTACTAGCGAAGTAACTAAGAATCGGGAGTTCGAGATGGGTGTGCGGTTCTCATGAAATTCAAGCACTCCTGACGACCATGAAATTGAAGCTATTCAGGTTTGTCCAAGAAATGTTGTAACGCGATTGTACGTTATTGTACTTCATTTAAGCGACGCCAAACAGGGGGAATTTGCTCGTCCTTGAAATGGCTCGAGGGACGGTACATTAAGCCCCCAAGTAAGCTTCGCGGGCAAGGAAAAATGGGTGTTAGCACAATTTACTTGATTGAGCGTTTGTACGTCTTGAGAAAGGCCCAATATTCGGAAAGCAACAATACGAACTGCCCTATTTAAAGCAAGTACGGTCGGCAACTCGGCAAATACTAAGGGGGGTGCGGAGAAAGAACCCATAGCTTCGAACCGCACACGTGATCACAAAGCAAAACTCCACATGCGCTCCTCCGAAGTCCGACGTACCACAACATACGATCTTGTCCAATAGTAGGAGTTGATGGGGCATCCACGGTGTCTTGTAGCCAAGAATGAACATAGTTCTCATTGTGAGATGCCGGATGGCCATCCATCATCGACAAATCCATCGGCAAAGGGGCTCCCAAGGTACTAGTACCCGTAACAACGGGTACCACAGTCCGTATCGGCTCAACAAGCTCACGGGCCGTATCATGAGGTCCCATGCACGAAGATGCAATTTGATAAACCCTCGAGCATGGTTTCCCTAATTCCTCCGTTGCAACCGCAATCACAGTCGGGACAAAATTCCATGAAATCATGTAATAGCAACAAGTAGGCATTGCTGCCATACTAAGCACTGCGCGACTTTACTAACAATACGGTTATTGTCTATGACTGAATCGAACAAAATGCCATATTAAACGTGCCATCGTATAGGTAGTGATGGCCTTGGCCTTGGTGCTATTTCGTATCGTGTAATCCATTTACTTTATATGTCGGCATACCATCACAGAGATATAATATAAACTACTGGCTATCGCTTCCCGTACGGGTATCTCCAGCTCAGCGCAAAGCCGACTCGCGCTCGCTTTACTTACCCGACCTCAAGCCCAGCACGCCCTCAGCCATCTCCGCCAAGTTACACATTTCACACTGCCTGTACAGATAGTTCCAGGCAGTCAGATGCCGGCCTTTCTGTGTGCAGTTGTGACAAAGAACGTTCGTGAGTCCGTCTCTGTCTCGTTTTAGTGTTTTACGAGGGCTGTTACCGCCGTACGGTGCCTGTACTGCGTTCGTGATGTCTGCGTACATCTTCACGCCTTGCTCGTCCCGCCGGGTTGGGGGCGGCACGGGTAGCCCCCGCAATAGAAACCTTGTCAGCCTTCTCCTTATCCTAGCTTTTCCGGGTCTTATCAACACTCAACAGCCTGGGCCGAAAGACGTGAACGACCAGAGTGCGGTTGTTCGGCAAAGTCGCCATCGGGGGGCGACTGGGTTCGGTGGAGGTCGTTCGTCGGGTGTCAGAAGGAGTACGGGTAAGACTTTCCGTACATTTGGCACCGGCGCACCGTACCTGTTCCCCGGAGCGAACTGTCAGCCCAGCTCACCGCTATGTTCGCACTTGGACCCGCGATGGGCTGCGATGCTGGACTCGGCTTGGGAATATGCAGAGCAGGGGTCAGATGAAGAGCAACTGGCGGAGCAGCCAGCCCAGCGGTGGGAGGGTGTCTCTGAGGAATTGGACGCATTGGCCGGAAACGTACAGCGATATCGAGGAGGGGATGCTGGTACGTTTTCAGCAGACGCCCACATTTACGCTTCAGAGTGCAAGGTCGCAGCGGAGCGGCCATTCCATGAGCAGCTCTCCACGGCGGTGCAGGACTACAAGCAAGCTACCCCATATGGTCGACAACTTTTGATACCATTCACGGTGATGAACGAAGCATACGCCGGGATGGCTGCCGAGATCGTCAAAATGGCGGAGGTGAGCAGGACGGGTCTTTTATTTTATCGTCAATATCGTACATTACTGGCAAAAATTGCGGCAGATATTGGGGTGCTATTTTCCATGTTTTCAATTTTCCCAGTGCCCAATTCCTTATTATTTTGGCATGTCCTCCGTATAATATAGTTGTCGATGATGAATTGTGCACGAGGTACAGGTACCTGTACTTGGTACCTGTATCAGTGTGAAAAACTGCGATGCCGTCTCTCTACTCGATCCACCCGCACCAATAATGAATTATGAATGTGCATTCACAGCGATCGCTTAGTGTGTGATCGCTTTGTATCGATCACACATGGTGATGGCTCAGTATCGCCAATAGCAATTTCTAACCGCAGTTTCTTTTCCTGTTCATCGTCATTTCCTCTTCGTGTAAACCATTACCCTAATCGACACAGATGGTGTTCTTATTATCCATGCCTTATTGAATTAATTAAAGATTGGCTGCTTTGCTTTTGGAAATTTGCCAATGATAGCGATAGTATTTCGCTCAATCGCAAACTTTTCAGATTTGGGGAATTTTGAAGAAGGGGGATAAAGGGCGCCGCACCGCAAAATGACGAAGAAAATGGAATTTACTATCTGATCTGCGTTTCAGAAATATTTATTATGCTTTCAAAGTTGTTAGCTTAACGATGTAACGCAAATTGTATTTATGAACTCGATGTGTTTAACTTGTTTTCACAAATCCCTAAATATTTTTCTCACTGTAAATTGGCGAAGCTTTTGAACGTGATGTCATGCCAGTATAACTGACGGTTCATGCATCAAATAATTTCGAGTCCGCGGACTGATCAATTTAAATGTCCGCAGAGCTGAACAAGTAGTCCAAACCTACACATCCAGTCTTATATATTCATTCAATTAGTTGTTAATTTTGTCCCGTGCAGCTTTCCACTGCGCTTCAATTGTTGGTATTTCCTCCCTCTGCAACAACGACACTGAATATGAGTATTTACAAATAAGGTTAATAAATTGCCCACTCTGTAAGTTGTGTGGCAAATAGTTATTGTAAACGCTTAACTTTAAGCATTTTTGTGATATAGGTAATTGAAGCATATTTAATTTTCGCCTGGACTGCGAACTGCAGATGATTTTGGCTGCATGCACATAAGGAAATAAGGTCGGATGTTTATTATTCTGTTTAGACATTGAATGATTTCTGTCTGTCGGCTTGAGAGCTAATTGTGACATCACAGAAAGCTTTACTGCAACTACAATTAACGCTATTGAAGTAGGTTTGCCATATCAGCAACGTGCAGTCCTCGTGAAATGGCCATAATCCTACCTCATTAATTTGCTAAAATCTGTGTGTGTGTGTGTGTGTGTGTGTGTGTGTGTGTGTGTGTGTGTGTGTGTGTGTGTGTGTGTGTGTGTGTGTGTGTGTGTGTGAAATAAGTATCACGACAATGGGCCTCCATGGATTATGTTAATGATTACAGAAATACAATGTGAGAGACATACGGTATGTGTGTACATGATTACAAAAATACAAAGAACGACGGGCACAAAGAACTGCGGGCCACTCGTATTTTGATAATATGTTTTAGATGCCGGATACTTCCAATTAAAATTTACGGGAGGGAGTTATGAGCGCCTGTTCAACATTACTTTGTGCAGCTACCATCCTTGGCCTAAGCTACATTGGTGCTTGTATATTGGTTCATCTAATGGTTTAAGGTTCAGGATTTAAGGTTTTAAAAACCTATCTTCAGCAAAGGTTGCTGACAGTACTTTACTGTAGTGCCTGTGAGGCCATCCACATTTCAGAATCAGGGGCTCTAAAAAAGTGTGTGGGTGGGGAGCGCCTGAAACGCATTGTAGAAATGTTATGGCCTGATTAAGCAATAACTCACTTTAAAGTTCTTAGCTGATTCCGCTATGGTTCATATCTATCGTCAGGTTTGATGATTTGATTTTATTGGATCGCATTGATATAGCTATAATATAAAGTGCGAATTCGCCCACCCATACTCGCAAGAAAGCCTTCGTCTGAAGCTTTGTAAATTATTGTCCTGACGTTGTTGTGATGGAGACTGCTTGTAGAGTGGTGTTTCAGAGATTGATGTGTACTGCATGTGCGTATTTATATTACTTGCAAGTATTCATTGTTCTCATTGTCCTAATGCTCGACAGGAAATCGGACTGCCGTCGCCGCTGTTCGTGGCAATGGACGACGCTGCTTGGCGAGCAACCTGTATGTCAGGCTATCGCGCGATTCGACTCCCGCCTGACGTGAGTGCCCACCGCACTCTGAAGGCCGCAGTGGAGTATGCAAAGCTAGAGACGAGCGCAGCGCTACTCGAGTCGGGCGTTGACGTGTTATTCTTCGAGTGCGACGTCTGGTTCCGACGCTCCCCGATGCACCTCTTCGCCGACCAGAGCGTGGACCTTTTCGTGGCTTCGCATTTTTGGGGGGCACCCAACATTGGCACCTGGTTCGCGCGCCCCTCGGGCGGCCGCGCGGCGACGTTCCTCCGCGCTGTAGCGGAACATCTATCAGCAAACCCTTCGCATTTCGATCAGGCCGTGTTTTCGTGTTTCCTTCGTGGTCAGTTCGTCCGCTTGCCGCCGCCTACTCGGCCCGACCCGCCATCGCCAGCCGCCTGCGCCCACGACCTTCGCGTCCCTGGGATGACCGTCCCGAACTTTCAAGCCACTATCGCAGTGCTTCGAGGGGACGAGATACTCTGTAGCGATCATTTCTCGACCTCGAGTACCACCGTCGCGGTGCACGTCCTTACCAACGTCCCGTTACACGACGCGGCCGCAAAACAAGTGATCGCAAAAGAATTGGGACTTTGGGTCGGCGCCAACGACTACTACGCCTCCCCCAGCCGTCGATACCTCCTGCTTGACGGCTGGATCACCTCCGCTAACAGTAATTGGGCGTACAACCATAACCGCGCACTCGAGAAGGCCTGGCTGCTACTGTTGGCCTCCATCGCCGCGGCAACAAACCGCACACTCATATTACCGCCTTTGTTTACAAAAAATGTCGGCGCTTACGCGTGGGAGTACGCTGACATGGCCACACTACCTGTCGACTGGCGCCCCACCTCATTTCTTCTTCATCCTGAGACTCGCGCTGTTAACTCAGCTCACCTCTTTCCGCTCGCTGTGCTCAGCGTCCGGCCTGGCGGCCGTCTTGCTTACGCTAATTGGGATAACGCGCGGCGGTTGGAGCGCAGCCTATCGACCCATTGGCGAAAATTTTCGCGTGGAGGGCGACGTTCGGGTAATCCTGGCATGAGTTCTAAGCAGCGTCATAATGGAGCTTGGTGGCTCGTTGTGGGTGATTTCTGGGGCGCGCTTCTTCGCGAGGCGGAGTTAAAGGATGCCACGACTTTGGTGCTTCGACTCGACGCCGGTTTGGAATTTCCTGAGGCTCATTACGCCGCGGCGAGTCATAGTAGTGGAGTCCGCGACGCTGAGCACTCAAGCAGCCCTGCGGCGGCTTTGCTGCGCCGGGTTGCGGAAATTGTGCACTGGTGTCCCTTTCCCGACACCACGATGAGCGATGACGGGCCTGCGGACATGAAAGTGTCGCGAGTGTGTGTCGAGCCAACGTCGAGTTGACAATAGATTGAAATAAACAGATGAAATCAAATGATAAAGGCGTCGCTATATCTGGATTTGTAATTCATCGCTGGAAACCGACGCTTTCCTGAATTGCGCTGTCTGTATAATACATGTTGGTGCAGTGCGTCGAAAACTATTGGATGGACGCACATTCGGACTCTCATCATTGCAGTAATTGTTGATGGTCGACTCCGACTGCATATGTACTTAATTGTTCAGCACATCCAAATATCAAATGGAAAGAATAAAAGTATATCTCACTTTGACGAATGAAATCGCCCCCCCTCCATGAATTATCAATCTTGTGATTGTCCTGTGAGAACTTTGCACGGCCTCTTCGCGACGAGTTTGCTCCCAGAGGCAATTTGTATCCGATATGGAAATTTGCAAAAGAAATAACATCATCCTTGTGTATGTTAGAAATAAGGCTCATGCGAACTATTCTCCATTTGCACATCGGTCGATCCATTTCCACAGGACATGAAGCCGTGCGAGGTAGGAGTTGGTCCTCCGAGATTTGTGACATACAACATCAATCTGTCGCCGCCGGGAAAGCCATTTGCAAAGGGCTTTCAATAATGACACTTTTAGATAGCAAGCAATGCCAAACGTTTCCAGTCGGTTCGTCCGAACCAATTTGTCGCGGCCTAGCACTTTGTTATGCTATATGTTTTGCAACCCGGGGCGGTACCAGGGGAGTACGAGAAGGAGAGTTAGGTACTGGCGGAACTCAGCGGGAGGGGGGCGTTGGAGCCGAGGTGGATGGCGAGGAACCATATTGCTTGTATCGCTAGGGCAACGCGCTCGCTGCCCGTTGCATGGTGCCGTCATAATCAAGCATTTTCTAGAGGGGCATGACGGCGACAACATCGGTGGACGACAACGGCGGACCGAGCTGGCAAATCTTACGGCTTTCTTTTGACAACGAAACTGTGTACGTAGGGTTGCAATGAAAAAATGTCCGCACGTTTCATCAACTCGGCGGATGGCGATACGGTCGTAATCTCTCCCTCTATTTATCGGCAGCCCATCGATGTGAGGAGTGTCTGAGCTAGGAGGTGTGTTGGGGGGTTGAACAAAGCCGCGAAGGCACACCACTCGGAAGGGTGACCATATTACAACGTTAAATGAATTGCGGGAGATGGGAGTAGGGAGCAAACATCGGCACCAAACATCGATGGATGTTTTGGAGCGTGATACATCTGCTTCATCAACCGCATCAACGCGTCAATGAATTAATGCCCTATTCAATCAATGCATCCATGAATTAGTGTCCGCATGCGCGCAGCTTCCGCCCGCCTTCGAGCGCGCAGAGGCGGCGCCGGAAGAGCGCGTGTCGACGGTATTCTAGCAGTAGCACGAGGCGTGGTCGCGGACTCGCGGTTGGCGCGTCAGGATTCCAACTAAACCCACCGACTCTCCTCGCGCGCGTCTACCATGTGCTCCGGCTGCGCCTAGTCATGACAACTATCTGAGATCCTCGGTTTCGTCCCGTGCAATTTGAACAACCACGATATGGTATGCCGCTATTGTTCCCGCATTGGCTCGTGGCTATACATGTACTACATGCCTACCCGCTCATAGAGGTGTGTCGTTCTTTTCATGCGATGACTACGGCTGCCAGTGGGTCCTGAACTTGTCCCCAAAGAGTTACTTTGTCGTTGCCAAGGGGGTGGCAGAGAGCGGACACTTTGATATGTTAAAGTGGTCGCTTGGCCACGTCGTTTCTCCCGCTATTGCCGACGGGCAGGATCATGCAAGCTGCCGGCAGGGGTGGGTGCCCGTCCTTCGGGTGATTGACATGCAGCCTTTGTCGCGTCACAATGACGCCTTGTTTATCAGGGCTGCCGCCGAGGTTGGCCATTTCGACGTTTTGCAATGGCTGATGGTCATCAGCGTCCCCATGGACGTAAGCTGCTGCGACGCCGCCGCGAAGTGAGGGCGTATGGATGCGTTGCACCTACTACGCGTCCGCGACTGCCCCTAGGGATGTGTAAGGTCCGGTGCGGCCGCAAGTAACGGGCATATGTAGGTGCTCCACTCGTTGTCGTCTACAAGTAACAACTGCCCCCACGGCCACTAGGAGCCACATTCTCGCGAGGATGCAGTGGTTGCACCAAGCTTGTCACCCGCTTTAGTTATTCGGTATTTCGGCATTCTCTCACACCGCGATTACGGGGTGGATGAACGTTTTTTGTGGCTGTGCAGCCTCGGTTTGGAACACAGAAAGTGGGAATTTTGAACGACTTATGATCCAAGGTCACGGCCATCTCCCGATATATTTCACAAAACGAGAGCCACCGCGGCTAGCCACCGCCCGGGTATTCTCCCCCCCCAAACGCAAACACACACACACACACACACACACACACACACACACACACACTCACACACACACACACACACACACACACACACACACACACACACACACACACACACACACACACACACACATACACGCGCATATACAGACACACACACATACGCGCGCACACACATACATTGCGCTTGCGCGCGTCCAATGGAGCCCCGCGGCGGCTTCCTTTACACCGCTCGGATGAAGGGTGACCATACTGCAGTGTTAAATTATAGGGGATGAGGGTAGGGGGCGCACTTCCGCCTCAAACATCGGTATATTCGTGGGAGCATGATCGTGACGAGTACTTTCCTGCAGAAGTCCATTACACTTTCTTGCATAAGTACATTATTCTTGCAAAAGGACATTGTACATGCACTTATTGTTACTAATTTCATTCGTGCTTTTCCATCGGAAGGACGTACTTCGCGGTTACGTCGGCCATGAAACTTACCGAGGGTACTGCTTAGTATTGTGCTGTCTGTACCTCCCGGTACGTACATTACGCACATTTAGTTTCACTAGTTATATGAGGCGTTGGCGTGATTTCTTGAGAGAGACAATCTATGTCGCTAGTCTATTCAGACCGTTACGAGAGCCTCAGCACGAGGACCAAGCGATGACAAATGCAAGCTCGCTTGGAAGACCTATTTCAGCCTAGTGCAGTGGAGGAAGGTGACAGAACCTTTTAACCGCTTCTTTGCTTAATTAGAATCTAATGTTAAAACACCAAACAGTTTGCCATCTTTCATCTCTCTCCATCTACACTTCCACTTGCAATAGCAGCAGCAAGCAAGCAAGAACATATATGTGTCGGCCTATAGCTCTCATCATGCAAATTGCCACATGATGCATGTGGCAAATAAGTCAGATGTGTACGTCCATGAATGAGCAGTGCCCTTATTAATTAATGCGCCCAAAAAAAAAGTGCCATTTTAAATCATTGCGTCAATGAATTAGTGTCATATTTAATCGATGCATCCATGAATGTATTATGTATTCGATTGATGCTCACTGAATTCCGTATGTCTTTCCGGGACATGGGCCGCGTCTATGCGTGTAATTTGAAAATCTTAAAAAGAATGGTTAAGAAGTCTATAGTAATCCAGTTTTGCTACCCTACTTCACTACATAATACACGGCTATCATCCGGTTATAGGGCTCGTCGTTTCATTAAAATAACATGTGAAAGGAGACCAATGTTGATGTATCAATACATTCATCCCGCACTATCCACATCAATGCATCCATTTTATAGTGCGCTTTTTAATGTGTGCGTCAAAGAAAGAGTGCCCTATTCAATCAGTGCGCCCATGAATTAGTTAACCATTTAATCGATGCATCCACAAGTTAGTTACCAATTTAATCGATATATCCACGCATTAGTATTGAAATTGAAATTATATTACAATAATAACATAGGTAAACTAGACCGATTGTTGTCCAACAACCATCAATACTATGTCATCTAGGACACTAAAGATACCGATTGGACCGGGTACTCTTCGACCAAATACACCTATCGACACACCTATCTGCAATGTGTGTCGACGTTCCTCGGAGGTTAAAAACTGCAATCACCCGCAGTAATTGCCACAGCCCCCCCCCCCCCCCCCCCCCCCCCCCCCCCCCCCCGGCATATAAGCAATAGCAATAGGAATAATTTTGTAATCAAGAAAAAACTCCGCTTCTCAAAAATGCAATATGAGACCGCTGCTCGACCTTCACGATGCACGGCCCGCTCCCAACTAGGCCGATTGGCGTTCGAGAGGGTCGACGGGCAAGCCTAATCTAGCGTGACTTCGGTCTTCCCGCAGAAAGGAGGGGAAAGGCTCGCGAAAAAAACTCTTCACGGGGTCGCTCGTCGATCCCGCCGTTGCATCCCGTAAACCCGCCCCAAGGTCGTAGCCGCTCCTCCCGTCGAAACTTTTCCTCCTAGTCGACGTCCCCCGTCACCTCGAGGGCATGTATGGGGGGGCAACAGCTAGACAGAAAAGCCTAGCGCTCCTGCTGCCGCGCTGAAAAAAGTTTTCCCGGCCATTTGGCCGGCTTTTTCTGTGCTAGTACCCGGGTACATGTCTGGAGAATCAGCCAGCGAACGTACCCTCCACCCACTGTTTGTGCGTCGATCGAGCACCCTTGTTTCGAGTGCGAGCCTACGCGCATATCCGGGTTTGCATTCTCTAATATTAGGTGTGCCTAGCGATAGTGGGTAGCGGTGGAGTGGTGCACGGTCGCAATGGCCGGATCCAAAAAGGCCGCGGGGATGCGGAAATTATTCAAACCCTCCGCACCGGGTTTTCCGGCGGCGGCTGTTCCTCACGAGCATCCCTCCGGCAATCCTCCTCTATGCCGGTGTCGTGCTGCCCCTTTTGGCCGGCTCGGCGTATGCATGACGGTCGACGTCGAACGAGCGCCATACCCTAGCGCTGCTTCCCGGCTTTTCGCATCCAACTCCAACACCCGCGTCCCACCGTTGATCCGTCCGTACCCTCCTCTGAAGATTCCGGCCCCACCCCCCCAAATGGGACCGGTATCTAAGTAGTATCTAGTCTTGAAAAAACATATCTGACGGGTCGAGAGGGAGATCTTGCCGACGGTAGCGTACACAAATTGTAAAATTTCGAAAAAAGCCCTCCGTACAAGGCTTTTCCCGAAAGCTTCAAATCGCGCGGATCGCTCTGCCGGCCCTCTTAGCCCTCAACCGTGCATTGCATGGCACGGATCACGGCATTCGTAAATACGGCAAAAGCGTGCGCGCTTTTTTTTGTATTAGAATACTTGTAATAGCGACGTTTTCGACGCGGCACCAAACCACCGTAGTGCCGTACGCCCTCGCTAACCCGCGGCCTCCCAGGCCGCGATTGTTTAGCGCGAACACAAGCATTGTCTTCCACAACCAACACACCGTCAACTATTGTATTTACGCGTTTGTTGCCGATGGTAGACGGTCAAATGGTGTTGTGTCGGCTACACGCTGATCGCTCTTGCAACACGGAACGGTAAGCATGATTCCGTCTCACCACTATCTTGTCAACCACCCCCGCGAGCTCCGGCAATTATACTAGAGCACCCACTTGCCCTTCCGACCGGCAAACAAGCCACAATAGTATGATAAGGCTGGGGATAAAATGAATTCTGTCGATGTTGATGGTAGTGCTATTTTGAAACGTCGATGTTTAAGGTATTGATATCTCGGAGTTTCGATGTTGATGGTGTTGATATTTTGGGATGTTGACATCGATTGCACATTAAGCCGATATTATTGCCGATATATCGATATTTTGGACAATGTGTCAGCACATCGGGCTTTGATAATTGATATCTTCTAAAAGTTTTAATAATTGGTGATGGCATTCATGAATTGATATTGGCTACATCGTCGTCATGTCGATGTCGATGTCACAACATAGCACATAGATGGCACCATCAACGGCATCTTGATCGACCGTCCCGGCAATTAAATGACTTCCAATACTCTCACAGCCGCTTGAGATGTTCCGCGCTGTTACACCTCTTGTGCACGGTGTGCCAAAGCCCGTGCGGGCAAACACAGATTCCGGCGTGCAAAGTGTCCCCAATCATCTCCACCGAGTCAATCATCATAATAGAGGGGGGGCACAAGCGCCGCTATCCGAATGGGCCGAACTGGTAGACTTGTCGTCCTTGCTAAGTTTCGGACGAAGGCAGGTCCCCATGGCACTTGACGCGAAGGCCACACCCGGGACACAAGTACGTATATCTCAACCCATTCCCCTCTCCGACCGCGTGGGCGAGCATAGCTGTAACGACAACTATCTTCTCCATGGGTGGTGCTATGCCCTTGCGCTTGTAGTCGGATGGGGTGAGGTGCTTGTTATGGTGGATCAAGTCGCAAATGAACCAAAAGAAAGGATATGCTACCCCAGCATGCCCAAAGGCCCCACCATGAAACGCCATACCACCGCCAAAGACAAGCTTGAAGGTGTAGTTCGTGCCATGCAGCTTCATGCCCGGGTCGTCATATAATCATCTCTGCTCCTGCTTGATCGCTTGAAGTTGTGTAACTGTTAGCACTAGCATGCGGTTGCCTAGCGCTTATGTACAAGGTAGCTATTTGTCATCCTAGTACATAGTGTTATGCTAATAGCGGTACTCTATTCCCTATTAGTGGCGGTCGGCCGGCCCTGCCGGTGCCTTCGCCGACCACCATCTCTCTCCTCATACATCTCTAGTCACCACACCCGGCCCCCTTGTGGGGCCGGCACGACCCTACGTGTAACCATCTACTTCCATCTTAAATAGGTTACGGGCTCTCCGCCAAGTTATATTAGAGAAGAGCGTGTGTAATACGCTCGGCGCCACGTTAGTCCTACCTACTCCCACGTAAAAAAGAATAGAGTGTGTGCAAAGCGCTCGGCGGCACGCTAGTAATTTATCGTCCAACCAAAACCACGCTTCGCCTTCGAGATGGTTGTCCGCGACTGTCCTACCATCTCCCACGTAAAAAGGAGAAGAGTGTGTATAAAGCGCCCGGCGCCACGCTCGCCCCGCCAAGCTTTCAGTCTCACCTAGCCTTCAGCCTACCGTCGCTCTCGACCGGATCTGGTTGTTTAAAACCGACCCGCAAAAATACTGGCCGTGCGTACTTTAATTAGTACTTTTATTGTTTTTTCCGAGGCAACGCCGCAACGTTCACCTAACTTAGCGAGGAGCTAACCTTTCCCACGGTGAAAGGGGGGAGTCAACACCAGCAACGCCCGTCTAAGCTTTTGCGTGCCGACACGCTCCTAAAAGTGTTGTTGGTTTTGCTTCTTCCTCGCCGGTCGCTCTCATGCGTCCGCATATTCGCCCGTGGACAAATTTTCCCGCTACATGTCTGACTAGTACATGACGCAGTACATTTTGAACCGTTTCATATCGGCAACTCGCCGGTAACGGCACCTTTTTGTGAGCGCATGCCGCTACACCTACCCGACCTCAGACACACGCTACAAGCACTACACCTTCGACCAAGCTGGTACCTTCCTCGACGCAAGCTAGGACGACGTCAAGACTTCGGCTACCTTGAGGGGGGGGGTGTTAGCACTAGCATCCCGTTGACTAGTGCTTATGTACAAGGTAGCTATTTGTCATCCTAGTACTTAGTCTTATGCTATTCGTGTCGGCCGGACCTGCCGGTGCCTTCGCCGGCCGCCATCTCTCTCTTCGCATTTCTCTAGTCACCACAGCCGGCACCCTTGTGGGGCCGGCACGACCATACGTGTAACCATCTACTTCCATATGCAAGAGTATCAAATTGGTCATACTTACCATGCCCTCGTACAACATGATCTTCACGCCATTGTGAATGTTGTTAAAATCCTAGCCTTCCAGCACATAGCCATTTGCATTAATGATGTTGAGCATTGGCTTCATGATGGCAAGCACGGCTCCTTGGTGACTCATCTTGAAGGCCACACTACCGTAAGCTAATTTCCGAAAATAACAGCACGAAAATGTCAGCGAATGAACCCCGTGTTGTTACGTATACAAATAAAGCTAAACACCAACTTAATCAGTAGCCCAACTCACCGCAAAAGTGGATGACAATAACCTTGCTTGGGGTTAGCTGCTCATTAGGGAATTGCACCAGCATGCTGCGGAGTGCTTGAATAACATCGACAGTGGCCCTTTTCTCGTCGTTTGACAATTGCAACCCCGAAAGCTTCGCGACTCGGGAATCCCACTGCCAAACGTCCTTTTTGCTCGGCAGTAACTACCTCGTGCTCATTGGTCTCTTCGTTCCACATTTTCCCCAATGCGTGTATCCGGTCCTGATAGCGGCGCCAAGTGATCTTGCACGTTACTCTGCCGAAAGAGGCCCGCGCGACTATCCAATGCTCACCTAGGGCGAGGTGCTGCTACTTTGGTAAGGCTAAGTTGGCAACCTTAGACTAATAGTAGAACCTAATCTCTGGATCTGTTTATTCGGCGTAGAGAGAATTAATAAGATTGTCTTAGGAACAGAGTTCCTCACAGTTAGGGTGTGGCGTAATCTTGGTTTGTACCGCTTTGGGTCTATCCCATGGCTAGTAAGTCCCCGTCTTAAATATCCACGCCTCAAGTAGTCTAGCAACTGCCTTAGAACTTGTAGCTTGTGTTGCCTGCTAAATAAGCCAAACTATTACTAGCGATACCAATTATTTGGGATTGTCTTTACCGTTTTGCCCAATCTTATCGCACAAGCTCATAGAACTATCTAGAAAGGAAATGCCCATAGAGATATAATGTTAGCAACTCCGTACTATCCGGGATAACGCGGCGATACAGTGGTACTGCCGTGATGACAATAAAAGAGTCACGGAATATCGCTAAGATATAAGTATACCATTTGGAGGAAATGAGTAATGCCACATGCTAGCACGTAGATACATGGGCTAGAATATGACACGCAGTGTGTCCACCACACGCTGTTCGGCAGCGGTATATAGTCCACGCTCTTTGCACACCGACTCCGGTATGTCCGGACACTCGTTGAAAAAGCAGTTTAGGAGGTGCACGACCGTTTTATCCTCGAGACCACCCGCCCCCTTAACGCTTGTCTAGGCACTGCTTCAGTTTCGCTACTTCGCGTCGTTTAAAGCCACGGTATTTTGCTCCGTTGCTGATCGGTGGTGCCGTTATGCGCTTCGACTGTGGACGGAGGCCTCCGTATGAACGACGCGCAATACGAACCTCCGCAGCCTTGGCTTTCGCCCTACACCTACATGCACTAAGGCCACCGGTCGAGCATTGGGCATTGAATTTACGGACAAGGCGACCTTACGACTCGCGCTGGATGCACACTTTCGCGAGCTGCGCGGCATGCGCAATGTCCTACTCGACTGCCGCCGCGCGTAGCTCCTTAACACGCTCCTCCGTCATGTAAGATTGTTGTCTCTCCGACACGAGTTGCGTCTCGTCAGCTTGCCGGCATCCTTTTTGAGGCGTTCCATTTCAGCTCGGAGTGTCGATTGCTCCGCGGCCGATCGCTGATGAGTACTCGCCGATGTATCCTGCGACGCTTGCTCTCGCGCAGCTGCCTCGGTTGCTTTCGGCCGTTTCTCTTGATCTTTATTCGCCAACTGCTTACTCCTTCACCTCCCCTAACCCGAAGCCCGTCGACCTCGTCGGGCATTGCTCCCAGCGATTTTGAAATAGCGATTGTAGGCGACATGATGCACCATCATGACCATAAAAAACTCACCCTTTTTAAACTCGAATTCAAACGACGACCGGTCAGCTCGAGCGCGTAAAGACCACCAATAGAGGTCATACTCAACCAACCTAGCAACTAGGGCCTTGTGGGGCTTGAAGAAACGTACGTGGGCGCGTGTAGGCAGCCCGTAACATGAGGGGGGTTTTACGCACGTGTACGCAGTTGTCGCGTGTAAAAAAAACGTTTCGGCGTTTTGGGAACGCCGTTCTACGGGGTTTCCAGCGCCCACCACGGGGAGGTGAGGGGATGCCGACGGGCCTGCGAGCGCACCTCCCTACGGGGCCGCCGCCGCTGCGTCGCCGGCGGGCGCCCACGCATTAGTATCCTAAGTCATATATGGATCTAGGAATTAGGAGACTGATAAAGCGGGTGATGCAACAAATTGATGCATTGCGCAATTGATGCTCAATAGTTTATTTCGGACTGAGGATGCTGCGGAGGCTTAGTAAAGGGTAGGGGCAGAGAATACGCGATTGAAAGGTGTTCGAGACACGTTGATGTGGATAGCAGTGGTGTGAGCGGAGCTGAAACACGAGCGTAAAGCGCCATGCGAGAAGAGTTTGTCACTTTGGTGTACGGCATAAACTTTTATCGAAAGGTGGTTTTCGGGAAGGAGGCGTGCTAGTTAGTGCTCCAAATCAATGCATCAAGACAACATTGTGCGTATGTTTTAACGGACTACTTTTGTGCATTCTATGACCTTTCGGGGCGGATATTTTGGGCCGTAGCGATTGTCAGTCAAAACTCACAGGATTACGCCAATAGAAATCCCAAATATACTTCTTTATGCATAGATTCGGATCCTCTAGTCGGCTTGTTCATTGTCTCGATCTCTATATTGGGTTGCGTCGCGACGTCGGCTTCGGGGCCAATGAGAGTGCAAGGGGGTTGCCAGCTTAAATTCTTCCTAAACACCTATAGGCGGGTGGAGTCACCCTGCAAGCATTAGCAACTACATCAACACTCTCTCATACTTGACAGAAATACTGAACGGTTTGGCAGTTTGGCATACGGAGTGAGTGGCGTGTCAAACCGCATGGAGATCTATAGCGATAATGTAGTTTATTGCATGTCTTCACCAGTCACCGTAGCGTTTGAGTAGCCACCAGTTTAATGTTAAAGATTTTGCAGCTATCACCGGAGCAAGCCAGAGGCGTAATGAAGGTGCCGGTCCCGGGATGGGATGCCCTCGCATGCCCGTCGGCACTCACCCCGGCCTCCTCGATTGTGGTGGGCGCTAGTACTAATATATCCGTGCAAGGCTTAGCACGTTTGGTGGCTAGGCGGGGTGAGCCGGCAGTTGCGATCCACGCACTTCGCAGTTGTCGGGAAAGCTATGTACATAGGGTGTTTTTAAAATACATATAAATAAACAGTTAACGTCCCTCTCTAAGATATCTTGCTTGGGCCGTCTGATATTAGTTTTCAGTATCTCCGCCTACCCATACTTCAAATACTCTACTATAATATGTTGGTGTCAACATATGTGCTCCCTGCCTGTACATTCATGAACTTGTCTTTTTGCAATCACGACTGTTACTCGCGTTGCATTTTAGCAGTGCGGTCGGTGGTCCTCAACGGGCTCGTCCTCAATTTGTACCATGAATATTTTGCACCACGGACCAACCGGGAGTGGCATGCTTTTCATATTACACTGTCGATTGGGGCAGCACTGTGATGGGTTGATGCAGACAGCTGATCTATCTTAACTTTTCTCTATGTAGATCATGGGCTGCTGGTTGTGGTTAATTTGATAAGACCTGCTCTTTGCTATCTAGGTAATGTAAATCTGCATGAGATATATATTATTATAATGATCTTTGATTCCCGCCCATAAGTTGGACACTCCTTTCGTATCTGTTCCCGTACGGTACCTGCTCCGGGCCGTACCTACCCGTACCTACCCGTAGTACCTGCTGCTGCTCACCCCGACATCCATCACAGTTCGTTTCCATATATGTACATAAATCATTTTGCCGCTGTACGGGATGGTGCAGTATCCGTAGCGGTACATGATGAACTCAGACATGTATCGCGAAAAACAGCGCCGGAAAACAAATAATATTTGTAAAATGACTAGCGCCACATTTGTATCCGCTGTTACTATGTGATTTGTGGCGCACTGTACGGGTTGCATTAACTTTTCGGCCATGTAAACTTTTAGTATGGACAGCGCGAATAAATACAAAACCTGTGCTGACGCTGGCGCGCAGCATGGAACAAGAAATACCATAGCATCATCGGATGCGAGTCTACCAAAACGTACCACGCGGCATGCAATCTCGGGTCCATTTCATACGCTCCGTCGCCCATGCTGCGCGTACCGTCGCCTTACGTCAACTCTCGGGCGAGGGTGCGCGAAGCATCCACTACCGACAGTGGGCTCCGCGCCGCTTCGGGTGCGTGCCTTACTTAGCTGGACGCGTGTATAGGTTACGTGCCTTATTCGACGCGTTGGACACATCAGCAAAAGCATCCCAATATCACTCGTATTGCCCGCGCTTGCGCTTGACACCCGATATTTATCCACTTGCACCCGACATCTATCTGGAGCCATCCCGATTCCCGAATAGCCGGACGCGCCGCTAAGTGCTGCGACATCGTTTACGCGTACGCGAGGAACGGATACAGTTTCTGATCACAGCATATCAAGCACCGAGGCAAACGGACAAGCAGTTCAGGTAAGGACGCTGGATCAGGCTCATCCCAACTCAACCTTTTCATTCGAGCCGCTTTTTGACATCGTCCGCCACGTCAGTTGGTGCGCTCACTCGAATACAAAAAATTGGGCGCGGCGGCTGTACTTAGTTGCTGCCGACATAAACCGTCGGTGTCACTTGCTTTGTAACGCCAATGGCATTTCTGCTTGCTTCCGTTTGATCCATCTCGTTCCTGTGATGTAGCCGCAATCTGCATGTCCGCGTCTCGTTCCATAAGTGGCCGTCGTCTCTTTACATCGTTTTGGTATAATGGTAGTTGCTTCGTTTTGTTGTATTATTTGTTATCCATTAAAAGGGATCTATATGAGGCGCCGTTAGAGAGCAAATGCCTCTGATGGGCTGGCAATTTGGGCTAGTCGTATAAGCGCCGAAGTTGAGATGCAGACAACATAAACAGTAGCAGAACGTACAAACCCGTCATCGACGAATGGGCTGAGACGAGGAGTCTATCAATAAGCAGGACAATAATCGACGAAGCGACATATTTCATCAGTTTTTACCGCCTTGATGTACTGGTGTGTCGTTGCGTGATAATGCCTAGCGCGCTTGAGGCTTTACCGGTGCCTGATTGTGTGGAGATTACCTCTCGATATCGTGTCGGGAGTGTGAGGTCATAAATAGTCATTGTTTATTTTGTATATATATTTCATCAGGTCGTAAGACTGTAGCCAGCGTACGTCCTCCGAAAAGGCGGCCGCGCGGGTGGGAATCCAAACTGCACAGAAAAATATTTATCACCGAGCGAGTGCATGTATATGAATTTATATTCTCTTCACAAGTTTTTTGTGAGCTTTGTTTTAGCCCTGCTACACTCGTATCAGACGACCAGTAGGCGACCTTCTGCGGTTATATTTCAATGTCGGTGTCGTATTTCGACTTGCTTACTGTATGTCTCTACTTCTACCGCCGGTCAGATTAAGGAAATATGCTTTCGCTCGTCGTTTATCATTTGCAGAACCATTTCAGGCTGCGAAAGAAAATACAGTCAAGCGCATATCGACAGGAACTGGCGTTAGACTCACAGTCAACGTAGCGGCTTTGAACACAAAAGCCCTCTGCATGCATCGTGAGACGAAGCAACGTATATTCAATGGGAAGGCCGATTATCATCATCACAGTGCGTCGTACAGTTGTCCGTCTCGCGGCAGACAAGTAAGGCAACTTGTATGTGTATAGTATGCTTCCATTACATCACACCAGTATGTATAGGAACAAGACGGTGGTCTCGATAGGTCTGACTATCTATCGGTCGCAATTCGAACTGCACTTTATGCCTTTACGGGCGTAGCTGTATCAAGGGAAATGCAGATTTGGATCATATTTTTAAATCTGCCACCGCGAGTTCATCGACAGCACTCTGCAGTTCAGTATTTCGAGCAACTCGCCGCTCTCGAGTGAAAGTGGCGAAACCCTAAATGACGAAAGGGTAGACTGCCAAAAGGTGTGGGTAGGGTTTAATGAATAACGAATGTGTCGACGCTGGGCGATTGCTTGTGTATCGAATTCGGACCGAGATTTTCACGAGACGGCCAAAACAATTTCAATAGTACTGACAACTAACATTCTGGACAACTCGCGCGTACTCACAACTTCATCGAATTGCGTTTGTACAAAGTGGCTTTCGCTCTTACTAAACAGCCTGCGGCTGTTACTTGTATAGGAACACCGACTGTCTACAGAACTACCGAGTAGCTAGAGCATATCATGACGGAAACCAACACCAGTTTTTGGGTCAGCTTCGGCTTTTGGATCGTCACCTTGGTGGTCGCCTTTTGTCTCTCATGGATTGGCGTCGTTGGCGTCAGAGTGGCCTACATGTGGCCGGAGCCTAATATCGCCGGTATCGTTGGCCACTTCGGATCTGACTCGCGTTACCGCGCTCAATTTCACATCTTTCCGGTGTCCATCGCGCTGGCCGCCCTCTCCTTCGCTTGCCTTGTTTACAACATCGTCCTGATGGCGCTCACGATCAGCAGCTGGGACGAGTGGGCGCACGTTATGTGGTTTCCCATAATCAACATCTTCGCGACTGTCGCAAACGTCTTCTGCGTCTCGATGAGCTTGATGGCGGTGGTGGAACTTCGGATGGCGTACCGTATCAACGGCAAGCCCAAGACCGCGGAGGAGGTAGCTAAGCTCAAGCGCCCGTCAGCCGTCGAAACTCACGGAGGTGGCAAGCAACGGGTGCCCGTCAGTGTCGACGCGGGGCTGCATGCACACGACGATGCTCCGGCCAGTAAGGTGTAGTGCACTCGCTCGAGAACGAAGCGGCCGAAATTGTTCATTTCTCTCAAGCTCCTCTCCAGAGACGACATTCGCTGTAAATATGTGGGATGGATAGTAGCTCCTCCTCCGATGCGATAACCCCCCTTTCACCCCTCGCCAAAGAAAAAGTCTTAGCTCAACCCAAATAGACCATGATTATTTTCCAATATATCATATAACAATGGGTTTACGAAGCTGTTTCAAAGCAAGACTATTTAAACGAAGAAAACATTTTCTTTTACACACGAAACGATCTTCATAAAAAAGAACCTCGAATGTCTACAATGGATGAGTGCACCGGGCCGGTTTTCCTAGTCACCTATTTCGTCAGTCTGGACGACGCGCGAGCTCGTAAAAAAAAAGTTAACATGACTGACAGCATAACAACACATTCACAAGGTACAAGCTATCAGTTGGGGCGGGTCAAGTATCGGCCTTTGGAACTGTGGCGCGAAGAAATAGCGGTAAAACATCAAGTGAGAGCGGAAATTGATTGCAAAGCTTAGTCGTTGCATTTCGGATGAGAAAAACAACAGTGTGGGTGCCTTAAAGGACACTGGTGCGAAAGTACAGAGAGCTATAATACGCCCGTTTGGGTGGCGTATCGACCGTCGAGCTAGTTGAGGCTGCCGCGGCAGTTGGGCGCGCCGCAACGACAGTGCATTTTGTTGTCCCCCGCTTCTTCTTTAAAACGGTAGTCGTACGTCAACTCCTGCCCCGCTTGCACCGCGCCGCGCGTCATGAACACCAACCGTGGCATCTGCACGTCGCACGTACGCCCCCCATGTCAACAGCAGCCGCGGCATTAGCCATTAGACAAATGCAAAAATAAAGGGATGTCAATGGTGACAAAACAATGCACCCGTTCTACTTGAATTGCGCTAGAGCGCGGCGAAGTTCACAGCTATCCTTTATGTCAAATGCCAAACAGGCGAGGCGAGTGGACCCTGTCAATATGATTAGTGCGAACCTAGAAATCGAGCCCAAGACCATATTCACTGCATTAAGACATAGTACCCTTCGATTGGAGCGACGACAGATCGCATTGTCAACGTTCTCAGTAAATAGGTAGCTTAATCCTGGTAGTGGTACGCGATGTAAAAAAATGCGATCCTATTTGCACTCGTGATCGGCGGGGCCGTACTTTGTCCACTTCCAAGATGCGGCTGTACATGGATGGGGAGCAACTGTGGTTGGTGAAGCGGGCGATGGTGCCCGCCTTGGTGGAGTCCACCACGCGGTCCTCAATGACGGTGAACAGGTAACAATCGGTGCCGCGCTCGTTGTAAGCGCGTTCCTTCCACTCCGACGTCGCCGCGCGCATTGCCTCCCCTCGGTACTCGATCACGATAGTCCCCGCAGCGAGGGGCGCGCGCGCGAACAGCCCCCACCCGTGAATACCGCTCTTGCCAAACGTGATAGCCGTGCGCTCCGTCTTTTGGCTCAACCGCAACCGTTCCGCCTGGAAACAGCCGCACACCCGAGATATTGTGACCACGGAGATGAGAAGAAGGCGGCAATAAGGAGTTCATTATGTTCAAAAGTCGTTATGAAATGGTATGTATGACTCAATGAAATGCCGACAAAAAGGTTTGCAAATACATCAATATTCGTTTGCTCGTTAAGAACAAGCGCAGGTATCGACACCGCACACAAAGTGTCGAGATCCAGTCGTTAACGTGGGTGATGGGTCTTGTATAGGCAGGATGGTTTGTTGGTACCTGACTCATGCCGCTCCGTTTCGCGGCGTTGCTCGTCGGCAGTGGATTTTCTGGTTCGGTTGTGGTAGGGCTCCCGACTGTGTCGACTGGGACAATAGGCGCGTCCATCACACTCGGTGCAGTTTCACCCGTAGTAAAAATAATAGGCTTTCGTTCCGTAACCACTTCTGCAGCCTCGACACCCGCATCCTCCTCATCCTCATCGTCGTCGCTCCCTCCGCACTCAGGACCGCCCTTCCGCTCCGCTGCCCACTCGCTTGGCGTCCACGCTCTCGAGTGCGGCAACTTGGCGTGCGCGTGACGAACGGGACCGAGCGACAGCAACATCGGTACCGCTCGAACGAAGGCGCTTTTTCCCGACCGCACGCGACCATCCTGAGCCAGCGACGACACCAGCCCGGGCGGCAGAGCCCCCGTCGAGCCGTGCTTGCGACGCAACTGCTTGCACAAAACGCACATACAGCCCTCCCGGTGGTCGCGTCGACCCGTGTTAGCAAATATCGACGAAGCACCGCCGGCGTTAGTGGAGGAGGCCGGCGCTTTATTTCCTCCGCAACCACCCGCAGCCCGCATAGCCGCCGCGGCGACGATAGCACGCCGGCGTAGACCCGCGACACCACCCCCGCCCCCACCCCCACCGCCTCTACCGGGCTGAACCCCTGACAGCCAGTCGCCGATGCACTGCGTGTCGGACGCAAGTCGAATGCTGCTCTTCCATTTCTTACTCGCCGCTTTTCCCGCCAATTTTTCAAACTCGGTGGGCGTGACGGTGCTGCCGCCGTCCATCGTGATCATCATGTTGGAGGCGTAAAAGGTGCCCTTGAGCCCGTTGCACATCACCTATGTATACCGCCAGCAGCGCAGCAGTGACACTCACCTGTCAGTTTTCCTCATACCTACGCAACTGAATACGTTAATAATCTTTGAATTTATGCTAAGCCCACTTTCGAATGCCGTTCCCAAAGGAAAACAGCACTCGCAAGCAAACTTTGGAAAAGACGCGCCGAGTAATCTCGTCGTCGGCTAATATTTCTAGACGGGCGCTGAAATGAAAATACATAAACGAAATACATCATAATTTGGCGACAGCCCGCCTTCTCCATCAAAATGCCTGTTTCAATAAAATCGAAAATTGTGAAAATAGCACTGACAGTAAATTGGGGATCGAACGTACCTCGACGCTGCTCGGTCGCGCACCGCCTTCGACCATGGTTCCTTCCATGGGAGGGGGCACCGGCTCGCCGGGGAGGAGACCCGTCGAGACATACTCTGCACGTGCTGCAGCAGAGGGGGCATCGCCGTCGGGCGTCACCCAATGCAGCGTCTCGGTAGCGAGTTCCAGCCAGTGCCGCTCGCCGTCGTCATAGAAAACGCGCCACTCCGCCTTAGCGGGCTCATACTCCTCGATGATGCCGTAGTAGAAGCAGGTGTCGAGCGGCCACCACACCCCCACACGCCAGCCCACCGCGACTTCCGGCTTACCGTCCAGCACACCTGGGGGAGCCGAGTTGGCGCCCTCGACTAATCCGCCGTCTACCGCTTCACCTAATAATAAGGCCGCATCCCCCTCGACCTCGACGACAGGCTCCACCGCCAGCGTCGTCGTCGAGGCCGCAGTGGCATCAACGGCGACCTGTGTCGGAAAGTAGCGGCTCTGTCCCGGAGGCGACGGTAGCGGGGGCGGCCAAGCGGACGGGTCCGCGCCCTGCAGCCACTGCACCCGTTGACCCAGCGACTCGAGCCGAAGGTCGATCCATTCACTCTCGCTATCAACGGGGTAAAACACGCAATGCTTTCCGCTGTCTGCCTCGAACGCACGCACCTGTGGTCCACAAACAGCGAGACAAGCATTCGCAAACTTTGCCGCGAGAGAAGGATTCATATGTCACTTATATTTAACAGCATTCATAAATACATCGTATCAATTGATTTTCGAAGGCCGCTGTCCAAAGTTTTTTCGGCGAGTTTCTGTATGCATGATGTTAAGTGGCGAGTCGCGTACCTGCGCCTCATACCAATCGTCGTCGTCGGGCCAGTAGAGCCGAAGGTATGCGCTTATGATGCCCGTCGGTTGGCTGTGCAGCAAAACGCCCAGTTTAAAGGCGTCAAGTTTCGCCACCGCCGGGTCCTGCTCCCCCTCGGACACTCCCAGATGAGACGGCCCGTTGGTGATGAGGGTCTCCAAAGCAGCAGCAGTCGCCTCGTGCTGAGATACTTCGTCCCCTTCCGTCTCCATAGCTTCGTTCGTTGACGCCTCGATCGCAGGATATTCATCTGAGGGGGTAGGCTCGGCTTCCTCCGCCGTCGCTGCGATTTCTGAGAATCCCATTATGTCATTGACCGTTCCGGGCAGCACCACCTCGTCTTCTTCTTCCTCCTCTTCCTCTGCCGGTGGCGACAGCGGCTCTGCTTTCCACTGCAGCGGCGGTAGCGCGAGTGTGTCCTCCTCCATCGCCTCTACAGATGCCACCTTGACACCCTTGCCAAGCTTGTGTCACAAACACAGAAAGTATTTCAGAATCAGCGAAATGCGACGTCCAAAAATTCAATGGACAAATGATGGGCAGACGGGAAGAAGCAACGAGAGCAAGCATCGCACGAGCGGGAGCGGAAGGGCAGCAGGCTGATTGGTTATGCGAATGGTCAGTTAACAATAACACAAATCGCACTCACTACGCAGGCACGCGCGACAGCAGAATGTGAACCCACGTCCACATAGCTTATTCACCGAGCGCACTCCCAATAATCACGACGACAAATACATTGCAAGACAATTACATAGCAAGTCAAGAAAGAGACGACAATGAATACATTTCGCTGCCGGATTATTTAGATATGAGCACACTAACCTCCGTCTCATCATCCTCCCCCTCCCCCTCCACATGCCCATTCTCCATCGCAACCGCCTCGTCCTTGACCTCATCTCGTGCAGCCTCCGCATCACTCTCCCTTGCCGTCGCCTTTTCCCCTGCTTGCGACGACCCCGGCTCTACCTCTGCTTCTGGGGCAGCATCCGTACCCATCGCGTGTGCATCCTCCTCGCTCTGCCGAAACCAAAAAAACAATGCAGAAGCAGAATGATACCAACGACAAGAAAATTTACAACGTAATCTAACACAATTCATAACAAAGTTATCGTGTAATATGGGTGGACTAAACAAAAGGAAGCGAACGGGCAACGGCAGGTTACAATTCGATGATATTCGAATATGCGGTTTTATGAAAAAGGCAATTGCAATTGCCCTTTCAGTGGAGCTTCTGGACGTGAGTGTGTGAGTAATCCCGACAGCGCAAATGATCAATACTGCGGCAGTATGAAGTCTTTTTCCCATCCCATTGCGTGACGACCGGTCGGCCTATTATCCGAAAGGGGTCGAAGCAGCGAGGCGGCGTCAATGGTACTTGAACGGGCAGCAACCGAACAGCGACAGTACGAAAAAACATAAGTTATCCATACTGTGTGTGTGGAGGGGGGGGGGGGGGGGGGGGGGGGGGGGGGGGGGGGGGGAGTGGTGGAGCGGTGTAAAGATACTGATGACACAAACACACATTCACACATTCAATTTGTGTAGAATTCCCTAAGCAAAATTAGCCACATACACACGCGCGCGCGCACAACATTTCGTTATACGGTCGATTTGTTACCTCCTCCTTAACGTCCTCCGCTTTCAAGTCTTCCGTCTTCGCTTCGCCCCCAACAGCCTCGTCCGTCCCATCGCCGTCCTCCGCAGCGCCCCCCTCCCCTCTCTGGCTGTAGTCGATCCAGGCCTCGTAAGCGGCATTATTTGCGGCGTAAGAAAGCAACGTCTTCCGGTCCAACCCGCGGGGCGACAACCAGTCCTACAAAATCGCAGGAAAAAACTCAAGATCCTGTGCCGAACGACACATCGACACGAAACTGCAACGGCGTAATTGAATATTGCGACGAGTGTACTTCGAACAGTCTGGTGAGTTTTCGGAACATTGAGCGGAATTCACGAAGTTGAGAATGGAAAACTTGTCGTTGGCTTCGTTAACACAATCGAGAACGACAAAAGTAACAATACGAAACGACAATTTGATAACTCAACTGTCTGTCGAAACTAACAACTACATGTCTGTCATCAGCGCCGAGTCGCTACTCGGCCAATCACTAGCTCGTCATCGCAGCAGACGGTTCTCGTGGAGAAACTGCCACTAAAGCTGCGCATCCGTGGACATTCCTATTATACACAGACCTCGATCCTCTCGACTTTATTGCGGCAGTCACAATCCACAGACAGAAAACCTAAGCCCTACGACACACATATCTGTTATGTGCTGCGACAGCGAAAACCAAATGTCAGAGCTGGATATATCAATTCATAATTTCGCCGGTATTCCCACGAGCTCTCTTCTGTGCAAAGTACACACCGCTGTAAAGACGCGACGCTGCGACAGCGGTAACGATACGAGTTGTGCGGTGGCGAGACGGGCGTCACCTGTAGCGTGCACGTCTGCGTACCAAACTCGTCCATCAGCCAGAGACTCGTTTTCCATTTCTTCGCGTCCGCCCGGCCGCAGATCTGCTCAAACTTGGTCGCTGTCACAATGTTGCCGCCGTACTCGACGCACTGCGTGCGAGTGATGAAGGTACCGCGGCGGCCGTTACATATCACCGGGATCGACTCCTCCGTCTCCTCCGGCAGCGCCATCAGCTCCGTCGGCTCCGGCGGTCCCCCCTCTTCGTCAGCCGTCTGCACTCCGGGCGCAGCAGAGGATCCCGACTGCCGAATGGGCTTGGGCGGTCGCCGGCTGGCCTGTAGCAACTCTAGCGCCTCCGCCGTCAGCTCCGGGATCCAAAAGCCCTTGAGACTCGTAAAGCCAGCGCCGGTGCCTGCGGAGCATCAGAATATCCCCACAGGCTCAGTTGTCCAGGAAATCGAGTCTAGAGGTTATCCTACGAAAATTGCATACATATTTAATTGGAAGCACAAGCCAGATAATCGTCGATGGGAGTTCATTAGTACTTTAGAGCGCGCGCGCGCGCGCGTGTGTGTGTGTGTGTGTGTGTGTGTGTGTGTGTGTGTGTGTGTGTGTGTGTGTGTGTGTGTTTGCGTATGTGTGTGTGCGTGTGTGTGTTTGGCTGTGTGTGTGGCTGTGTGTACGTGTGCGTGTGGAATTTGCTTTATAGAAGGCCTCGCATAGAATATTCGCATTAAAAAAGCCACGACAGAAACAGATATGCATCGACCTCCGGAACATTAATCTGATAACCCGCACTAGTACATATGTACTCTCTGCACATCACAAACCAAATTACGAGAGCTCAAACAAAACTACTTTCATACTTCAGAAAGCCGGGCGCACCGTGGTTCTGTCGGCTCCAGTCCGCGGAGGGCACCGGCGTGGCTCGCGCGCACCCCCCCGCGGCATTTGGAACCAGCAGGGTGAGCGGCTGTCGGTAAGGCTGCGCATTCCACAACTCCGGCGCGCGCTCCGCCTCCGAGTGCAACCGCTCCTCGTTGGCTGACGCCGGCTGGCCGTCGCGGAGCGGCTTGATGCCGCTGCTCTCGGGCCGAGCGTCGCAGTGGCGGGGGCAAAAGGTGACGTACTCCAAACTCCCCATGTTCTCCACCATCTCCATGTGCAGCCCCGCCATGCGGCCACACGTGGGGTGGAACGCCAGGTAACACTTGTGCGCGCTGGCGTCCAGGAACAAAGAGCGGACGGTTATTAAAAACTGGATTTCATAACATCGCGACAAAGTATTTTGACGGAAATGTAAATACGGGCGTCGTTCGCGACCGAAGATGCGAGTTAAATGACGACAGGGTTGATGACATTGATGACGAAACATTTACATCAAATTGGAAGAACATTACAACCCTATTTTCATTAAATACCTCTAGGAATGCGTTACAATGAAGAGAGAAATTAGATCAGAGCCAATGGCAATGGCAATGGGTTACACACGCGGCGTTCAATTTGGCTACATCATACGCCGCGTTAAAATGCAAAGGATACCATTTGGAAAGGTCAGTTCGTCTAGGTCGACTGGTCGCAAGTGGGGGTCGATTAGGAGGGCGCACAATAAATAGGGGCGGCATCACTTGGGACAATTGCAGAATGGCATTAAGGATCACTCTAAAAGAATAACGTTTAAGGGGTACCTACTTACTTACATACTGTATCGTTCGAATTCAATTGGTTGTGTAATTGCATGTACTAGCAACGTCTGATATGCTCAGCGAGGTGAGGAGTATGGCTTTCATAGGAGAGCAGTTGGCCACTGATGTCAGACAATTCTTGGAATGAAATTGAAGCGCAACCTATTCAGAAGCGAATATCGCAGTTCAAACAACATTTGTCTACCGCAGTAAAGCTGTCACTTGCCATATATCTCATGAGCTCCCAATATCGAGTGAAGCAACAAAACTTGGCTTAATTCGCAGGTTTCATTTGTTAAACTCTTCATAGATATATGATTTACATGAATATGAAAGAGGGGGAATGACTGGTTTATCATATTCATCCAAAGTCAATGCGCTCATTGTGTGCGGTCATGGGCGTCACACCCACCTGCACTGCACCTTGGCGCCCATCTGCTGCTTGCAGACGCAGCAGCGCAGCTCCCACCGCGTCTTTTCTATCTCCTGCACCCCATCCACCGGCTCCATCGCCGCCTCGTCACCGGCGCGCAGCATCGGGTTCCACATCATACAGGCCACGTGGCACCAGCCGCCCTCCTCGCGCGTCGGCTTCAGCGGCCCCCCGACGACGGGGCACACAACGCACTGCGTCGCAAAAAAAGCGGGCAACCAATGATTATCGAAAAATAAATAAATCTCAGTACGGGGTGGACTACAAACTATTTTCTCGTGGCAAAACGTGGCAAAACCGTATTCACGATACATTCCGACTCCACAAATCATATTCAAATACTACCCTGTTGTAAACTTGTAATCATGGTTATGCAAGTGCCTCTGCCAGCCTCACTGAATTTGGCATTTTCACGAGGTATGATATTAGTCAGAACTAGATCGTTTCAAACACGTCAGTCGTAACAGCTCAGACACGGAATGCACTATTATCGCGTCATGAAACCAACGCACAATGCATGAGTATGCAGACAACTTAGAAAATGCTACTCAAGGAGACGAAGAGTGCCTCGCGCAGGATGTCACAAAAACAAACACACACACACGCACGCACACACACACACACACACACACACACACACACACACACACACACACACACACACACACACACACACACACACACACACACACCTGAGGAGCAGGCACCCCGTCCCCGCTCTGTTCGCGCCATTCGCATGCCCGACATAGCCACACGTCGTCCACGCTAGGCAGCTTTGCGATACCGTAGCAGGTCTGATGCACCGTCGCGCCGCACATATCGCAGCTTACTAGCTGGTCTGCCTCGTGGTCCATCTCACTATTGCAGGCACCACACCTGCGGAGGGAAAGGCGAGTAAAAGCCATTTCAGAAATATAAGTCAATTCTGTCTCCAACATTAGCCTCAATTGCAGCCTCCGTATTAAAATCAATGACATCTCATTTGTCATGCGCAGTTGAACGGTGTTGCTCTACACGTGAAACTCTTCCCTCGACAGAACTTTGAGTTTACGGCCCGGGAACAGGCGTATGTGGATTGAGGATTAATGACATAAAAATGTCTCAACGTAATGCTAAACTGTTGACAAGGAGCCGACTTTCTTTGTCGCAGTCGTAACCCTAAACAAAACCCGAATATTTTCCTTGCTGTTTTCTCAGTGGAAACCTTGACAGCCACTTTCGACTTGTTAATCATTTTAAACACTTTTTTTGAAGCTAAGGAAACGGGGTCGATATAAGCATCGACACGACCTCCGGTTGGATCAAAATTCGAGACATGCAAAGTACTGCGAGAAATGAAAATCAACTAAGAGAAACTGTGCGACTTGATCGAATGGAAAAGCGAAAGAGGTCATCAGCGTGTGAAGTGATATAGTGATACCTCCGTCGCGAATGTCAGAAAACACAAAAGCATGTCACGATGGTCGCAACATTATCGGACGGCGCGACGAACGACCCATCAGCTCACCTGTCGCCGGCCCATGCGGCTTGGATGGGCGCATAGTTGCCGTTCCGCACATCGTTCCACGGCTGCCAAGCCGAGAGCGCCGCCGCTGCTGCCTCGGCCTTCAGTCTAGCGGCCTCCGCGGCCGCCGATGGCACCTTTGTCTCGACGAGAGGTCGCGGCTCGATCCCGAGCTTCCCGCCCTCGACGGCCGGCTTCGGACCGCGCGCGACAGAGCGCGTCTCGATGCCATTTTGCTCCAGCCATCGCCCGATGATCACTGCGTTTCCATGCGGCGAAACGTCGGGCGCACCGCCTGGTATCACGCGGAGACTGGCTTTCCACTTTTTGGCGGCGCTCGATCCCGCGTGCGCCTCAAACTGCGTCGGCGTCATCATCCCCGACCCGCCCGGCCTACAACAGGTTCCGCGCACCCAAACCCCAGGAAATCGTCACTAGACCAAATTCACGATCGCAAGACATCGTTTCCAGAAACGCTGAGTACCATATCAGCCAATTTCCGTAAGACTAGAAAATCATAAAATGTTTTAAATGTATATCGACGTCGATTTAAAGTCGTCACCGCTTTCGACTTCGACGTTCGGCGCCGTCCGGCCACATGTGCAATCTCGTCCCATCCGGCCGCTTTCATGTCTGACTACTATAGAAACATTTACAACCTTTTCATACAGACGAACCGTACGACATACCTCGCGAGTGCAAACACACCAGCAACCACGGTACATGCAGTTATATGGTGCCGCTCATCTTCACTTCGAATCGTATACGGTGCAAGTACAGAGCCAAGACACGGCATCAACCTCACTCTCAGCTTCACATATTGGTATCGACTGACTGAGAATATACGCTGAGCACACGCGACGGCTCCCTCCTGTATAGAGCCCCATCATTCAATTTATTTGATACACATCAACGTAATAAACAATTATTTAATATATATAAATATACAGTGACTGTGCATGTTTGCCGACTCCGCAAAATGCGTATTTACTGTCTCACTCACTTTGGGACTCTTCACCGGAAAGTTAATCACGACAGGATTATCATTATTTTCCGGGGAGGAGGGGGGCACTCACTGGCAGCAGGGCGAGGCGCACTGCACTCTGAGGCCGTCGAGGTAGTAAAAGTCGCCATAGGTAGAGTTACACACCACTTTCACATACGGCAGCCCACCGGCGACGGGCTCCAGGCGGGGCAGTTTGGCGATCGGCAAAGGGGCGTCCTCAAACTCGGGTGGCCGCTTTGGCGAGCGCAGCTGCTCCTCACTCGACGCCTGCGCATGTGGCAGCGTCGTCACAACAATATCGCAAAAAAAAAATGAATAACACAAACACACTAACAAGAAATATGTATTCACCTGAATGATCCTTAACTGTTTATAAATCTGCAACATGTTTGGGAGGGAATTATAATAAGACGGGAAACACAAAATGAATAAATGCATGTACAACCGAACGCATTGATTTCGAAAGATACAAGCGAGTTTCAAGATGTAATCATTTGAATGTAAATCATATTGAATTCAATGCAATTTCTGTACGCTCTAGTTCATATAACAAAACGAGAGTCATTGACGGAACAAGCGCAACGGAAATAATGTCCACGCGAATTCATTCTTGTTATTCAAATACTGCATACAAGAGGGGATGGGGAAAGGCGATGTCGTTCAAGGTGGAGTAAAATGCAATCCGTGGTGGTGGTAGGTGGCGGGAGCTTGCCGTCACTTTGCTATTGAATAGGAGCGTCGAGCCCGTGGTCGGCGGGCGGGGCGTCTCCACCAGCGCTGGCGAGCTGGACCGCGCGGCCATCGCCGCAGCCGCCGCCTCCTCATCTCGTCGCCGCTGCTGCTTCTCGGCCGCTTTTTGGTATGCCTGAAAGGAGCCGAACTCGCATCAGCGACTAAACTCATAAATATAAAAAATATCACGCAAAGCTACGCAACAGACACATAGGCAAACAAGAATACACTTAATCGTATACACAAATAGACGAACCAGCACATGTTAGTTTACAAAACCCCCGGAAACACAACTATACAAACAAACACAATCCACATCGTACGCACGCACACACACACACACACACACACACACACACACACACACACACACACACACATACACACACAAACACACACAAACACACACACATACACACACACACACACACACACACACACACACACATAATTACTCACGCACGTATATGCGAGCACACACACACATATACACACATACACACACAAGCGTGCGCGCGCGAGCTCACGCACAGTTGCAATATGTCGGATCTCACTCGAGTACCGGAGGAAGGTTTCTTAATATTCCTATTTGAGATTTAAAAATTGATATTATAAAATAACTGTTGTTTCAACAACAACGTAATGGACCGCTTGCCTCCTTAACAATCACAGCAATCAAAGCCTCAATTCAAAAACATTTCATCCCTTTCTTTCATCGTCTGTGACTTTCATTTCTTCCGTCTTTTCTTTCTTTCTTTCATTTCTTTCATGGTCGCGTCTCCTTTGTGTGTGCGAAGTTGGGTGGATAGAGATGCCCCCCTCACCCGCCTCTCCTCGTCCGGCAACGCCTTGAAAGCCGACTTGGCTTGCGCCTTAATTTCCTCCCGGGTCGCGTCGCTGCCCGCGCGTCGTTGCTTCCGGCGCAGCTCGGCATAAAATACCTGAAAAGCCGTCACCGGCTTGGCGGGCTTCGCAGCGGCAGTGGGAGCATTGTTTGTGGTGGCGACGGTTATTGGAGCTGCGGTGGAGGTGACGGTATTGATGGGGGACGCCAGCGCGGAGACGGGGGCGAAGGAGGGTGGTGATGGCGCCCATTGCGGGTGGCAGGGCGGGGGAGGGTGGGAGTTGAGGTTGTAGAGTGGGGGAGGGGGGGCGTGGGGTCGTGGGGGGTCGAGGCCGGGGCGGGGGACCTTGGGCGGGCGGCCGGGCGGGCGCTTGCCGAGTGGGGGGCGCCCAGGGGAGCGACCTATGGGGCGTCCGGACGGCAGCATACCACCTGACGAAAGGCAAGGCAACGCAGTCCCAGTCAGGCTACCCCCACTCGTACATCAGATTATGTGAACAGCGGCTGAGGCTCGTATAAAAATGTTTGTACTCGTTTAGGGTTTAAGTGTGCAATATTTCAAAAGAAATGGAATGGCAAACGCTAATGTCTTATAAATGCTTATAGTTAAGCTGATATTTAGGACAATAACATATATTTGTAGACACGTGTAACGTCTTATTTTTTTTTTATTAACTCGGGCAAAAATTGCAAATTATACTCAGATTCTCACAAAATTACTCCGCCATGCAATAATTTAAACAATGGCAAAGTAACCTCATTAACTTTGCATGTGATATGAATATATTTGGATGTATGTGTGCGTGTGCGTGCGTGCGTGTAAATGTGGTGCGTGTGTGTGTGTGGGGGGGGGGGGGTTATTCTGCCGGTGTTATTATCTATATATGTGTGCGCACGCGTGTATGATTGCAACAGTGTGTGTGTGTGTGTGTGCGTGTAAATGTCTGTGCGTGTGTGTGTTTGGGGGGGGGGGGGGGGGGGGGGGGGGGGGGGGGTTATTCTGCCGGTGTTATTATCTATATATGTGTGCGCACGCGTGTATGATTGCAACAGTGTGTGTGTGTGTGTGTGTGTGTGTGTGCGTGTAAATGTCTGTGCGTGTGTGTGGGGGGGGGGGGGGGGGGGGGGGGGGGGGGGTTATTCTGCCGGTGTTATTATCTATGTATGTGTGCGCACGCGTGTATGCTTGCAACAGTGTGTGTGTGTGTGTGTGTGTGTGCGTGTGTGCGTGAGAGAGAGAGAGAGAGAGAGAGAGAGAGAGAGAGAGAGAGAGAGAGAGAGAGAGTCTGTGTGAGGGTGTGTGTACGCGTGTGTGCTTGTGTG